>VZUI01053008.1:0-21891 GCA_013401135.1 Cettia cetti
GGAGGCGGCGCGGAGCTCCGGCGGCCGTGAGGGCCGTGGTGAGGCGGCGGGCCGGGGCCGGGCGGGTGGGAGCCCGCGGCGAGGGCAGCCCGCGGCCGGACAAAGCATGGTGGATGCGGAGGCGGCGGCAGCACGAACCCCGGCGGAGCCCCGCGGCAGCCTGGCAAGGTACGGGCGGGGGGGGCTCGGCCAGGAGGGACGGGGGGGCGAGGAAAAGCCCCGTTTCTTCACTTAATTTCCACCTCGCTGCTTTTCCACCTCGTGAGGTTTCCCTTCCCCGTCGCCTCTCGCTTCTTTGCGTGGCGGGCGCGGGGGGCGAAGGGCCGGGGACGGAAATCTGGGGATTTTTAGGGCTGGGTTTTCTCCTTTTGCCCGGCTGGGAGGGGACGGGCGGCGGCAGGGTGGGGTCACAGCGCTGGAGTCCCTGCCCCGGCAGCCGGCACATGTTGCAGGCAGAGCGGCGGCAGCGAGGCACGGGCTGCTGGGCAGGGATGAAACTCAGGCCGGCTCAGCCCACCGTATGTTTAACTGTTTTATTTTATTATTTTGTTTCATTCGTTTAGCCGTGGGGAGGCGGCGTTGGCGCTGCCGAAGCCGCCAGGTTTTTTCCAGAGCCGTGGGGCTGCGGCAGTGCCGGGAGCTGCTGCAATCCGCTCCTTGGCTGGAGGGGAGGGACGGGGGGAGCGGGGACACTCGCAGCGCTCTCGGGATCACCTCATTAGTCCGCTGCCACTCAGCGGGTTAATTATTAACAACCGCGTCGGGATTCTAGGCAGTGTAGTGCTGAGGCAGTGGCGCTAAAGTATGGACTTGGGTGGACCTGAGACGGGAGAAAATGGTGTTTTTGCTGGAGGTCGTCTGAATGTATGTGCTTCTTCACGAGATGATGCTTTTTAGTCCTTCAAACTTCCTGACACATCCTGTGCCCCGTCAGGCGGGGATTTCAGGTTACTCGCGGGGATCGTGGCTAAACTGCAGCTCGCGACTCATTAGTCATCCTGCAAAAATTTGTGGTGAAAGTTGCTTGAGTAACCCTTTAATCCGACTTCCCAAAATGCTCAGTGCTCTTGGGGTTGATTATTAAATACTCATGGTTAGTTTTAACTATGCAAAATAAGAGCTGGCGTTGTTTGGTTGGGGGTTTTTTTTCGGTTTTATTTTCCTTGTGTGGTTTTCTCCTTCCCTTCCCCTCCTTTTTTTTTTTTTTTTTCCTTTTCTTTTTTCGAATGTGTTTTGGACAGAAAGACTCGATTTGGGCACAGAAGAAGTTTAGTCTGGCCGTGGAAAGATGCGTGCACAAAATTACACTCTAGACATGTCATCTGCGAGTTACTGAAGAAACATGATTATAGCGTTATCCTTTGAGGAAATTTCTGGTAAATTATTGCTCCCAGTCTTAAAGAGAAGGAGACAGCCCGGAATCCAGCTCTCTTCCCAAGCTGCTCCAAGCGGGTTTGTGTTGTTCTTGCAGTTCCCGGTGCTGTCCCCGAGGGCGGGTGGCACTCGGGCGGGTGGCACGCTCGGGGTTCGGTTCGGTTCGGATGCAGAGCCCAGGCTGCTGGCAGAGCCTGCCCTGCAGCTCGGTGACCCAGCCTGATAAACCCCTGGAGGAGTTGAATGAGCGCTGAATTGTTACGAAATGCGTGGAGGAAACGAAACGGAGAATCAGCTTTTCTCATTCGGCAGATTTAATTTGTAATGGTTTGGGGTTTTTTGGTTGTTTTTATGGGCTTTTTTTTTTTCCATTCCCAGAGCTGTAAACAACTCGAGAAGACAGATATCTTTAAAAAAAACAATACTGCTGTGGAGATGGATTAAAATACAGAGTGTTTGTCTTATACCTAAAAATGTAATACTGTCAGTTAGAGTCAAAATATTTTGGCTTAAAAAGAAACCCTGGTTTTGCTGCTTGCTTTGAACGTGTGACTTTCTCCAGGAGATGTTGTGCAGTACTGAACTGTGTGGCTGTAGGGAAGCTATGGGTAGAGCATAAAAAATAGAATGTAAAGTGGTTTCCCTTGGGTTCGTGCTCGTTTCTTTTCCCCACGATGAGGAAAATGCAGCAAGGTAGCACTGCTGAAGGGACTAGTTTTTGAAGGTCATTCTTTAGGTGGCAGGGAGTGCTAGCTGCCTCTCTGATGCCCTGTTTCATAACAGGTAAAACTCACTAATCTCCCCAGAGATTGTTCCTAATGAACACAGTGTCACTGGTAGTCAAAAGATTTATTATCATTGCCTGGAAGCTGCTCCTGAAATTTTTAAATACTTCTGGGTAATGAAGACGCTGCTGAGGAGATCAGTGGAGAAGTGGTGTTTGCTCAGAGCAAAAGCAGTGTTTGATGAGAAAGGAGAAAGTGGTGTCATGTTCCGTGCTGGCAAATCTGGGCAATCATCTGTATGAATAGGTGACAGTGTATATACAGAGGGGAGGAAAAAAAAAAGCAGAATATGAGTCTTCTTCTTGCCTACCCTGGCCAAGATTCCATGGAGAACAGGTCTTTGAGGGGAGTGCTGCTCCGTGGTGACTTGTCAGTGCTGAGACCCTGAGGAATTGTCAGTTTACTGCCACCTGGTGCAGCTGTTTTCACTCTGGCTCCGGCTCTGACAGTGATTTTCCCTGCTGGCTGTGGAAACGCACCTGAAGGCAGTGACAACAGGCTGTGTCAGTGCTGATCGCGGCTGAAGCATAGGATGTGACTGTGTGTCTCCTACCGCTGTCATCGTCACAGCAGCCAGGAAGCAGGGCTGGCTTGGCACCCCTCTGTGCACTTGTCCAAAAACCTTTATGGTCGTATTGCTGCAAATTACCCAGAGGATAGGAAAAAAAAAAAAAAAAAAAAAAAAAAAAGATTGAGCAGTATCAATTAAAACAAATTAAAATGAAAAGGCTCTTTGGTAACTTGCTCTTTCTCGACAGATCACTGACTCTTTGACAAACGTGTCAGTAAGGATCTTGCAAAATCTTTACTTCAGGCGGGTTGTGAAACTTGTCAGAGTTGGTTGCTTGGTGGACTTTTCCTTCCTGTGTGCTGTCACACTTGTGCCTTGTGCTGCCAAGTGACTGAAGCAGCTCTGTCGGGAACGCTCCAAAGGCTGACATTCCACATCTTTTACTGGATTTGCTTACGCTTCCTGTGGTAAAAAAAAAAAAAAAAAAAAAAAAAAAAAAACCAAACCAAAAAAACTTAATTGCTTCTTTTTGAAAAATTTGCAGTCTGCTTAGTAGAGCTGGGAGGTTTCTTCAAGTGTATAATTCTCAAACTTGCCAAGGATAGGCCAAAGGCAGGGTGGAGGGAAGGAATTGGCAAGAGTGAATTTATTATGGCAACAAGTTTTCTGTAAAAGGGACAGAATATAGAAAAAACACATATTTCATCAAAGTAATGAGAATTTTAACTTCTGGTCTTCGTGTTAATGGTTCTTGAAGGCCATTAGGATTGACTGCTTTCCAAAAGCTTGAAAGCATCTTTGTCCCTCTCACAGGTTGTTGATTTGGGATTTTTTTCTTAGTATATCTCTTCATTACATTTTCTATTACTCTGTGGTAGAAACACATCAGTGATTTTGAAGCAAGTAGGCATCTGTTTACTTTTTAAATTCAAACTTTAATTTTTTTCCCAGGTATATCTATTATTAGTCCCTAATATATTTTTAACCAAAATGTTAACAGTTAATTTAGGAAGAAAGCTGGGTGGTTGGGTGCATGTGCAATCACGGGACTTGTGTTTGGTGTTTCTGCTGTGTCACAGGCTGTGCTCATATGAGTGCTTATTATGGACTCATAGTTGGAACAGGGATCCCCACAGGGATCATTGCAGAAAAACTCCTGGTCCTGCACATGTGGTTTGGAGAGGAATTTGTGCCTGTGAGTGTGGTTCACAAAAATTCCTAATGTGTTATCCCTGGTCTGCCGTGCTCTGACCTCACAGAGATATATTTAGATGTTTTTATCAGTTCACAGTTTATCCCTTCATGTAAGGAAGCACCCTGGATGTGCTTAAAAAACAGCAAAAAAGAAAGAAAAGATGATGAGGGTAGAATGAAATACAGGCTCTTCCTGTCGTGTTAGAACTGAGTGAAGAAGTCACCGACCAAAAGTTGGGGAATAAATGTCAGACCTGTCCAGTCACATTTTACTTTTACATCAGAAGCACCGACAACTACCTGGGACCTGCTCTTTGCCTCGCTGACTTCCTTGAGCTTTTTAGGATTTAAAGGAGCCCAGGTATAAACCTGATCATGTAAAACCCAGTGAAAAGACTGGATCATTAAACTGTGATGAACTGTGCAGAGAATGGTGCCTCGTGAGAGGCAATTAGCATCAAAGCAAGGAAGAGAATCCCTGTGTGATGGGTGTGGTGCCGAGAGTTTTCAAGGGAGAATTGATGAAACAGTCTCCATCCGCAGCTGGTTAAGAAAGCTTTGTTGTTGGGGAGAAATACAACAGTAAGAGTTGAAAAGCATTTAATTTGGAGACAGGTTTGCTCGTCTTTGTAAATAACTTCTGAGATTTTGCAGCTGCTTTATCTCAAGCGCGCTCAGAAGAGTTAGCCTTGAGAGTGAATTGACCAAATCCCTCCAATTGTACGCCAGCTACCTGGATCAAAGGAGCAAGAAATCTTGACTTGTGGGTGGGAATGACTAATTTTCCAGCAAAAGGGTAATTCCCAGAGGCTCAGTGAACCGGCAGACCAGCTGCGTGTGGGTATGGGATTTACAGGAGAATTTAGGGCGCTGTTGAAGGTCGGTGTGCGTGCTGTGGGATGTGCAGGCTCCTGCCCGAGTTTCCTGCGGGAGCGTCCTGCCCTATCCCGGGCACTTCAGAGTCTGTGCTCCCAGCCTTGTGCGTCGTGAATTGAATTGGGGAGCTAAGCGCGTTGAGAAATAACCTCTTGTGTTTCCTTGTCTTCAGGGTTAGATATAATGTATCACAGTGAGCCACGCAAATGTGGGAATTCGCAGCCCGGGAAAGGGTGGGATTCTTATAACAGTGTAAGGAGAGCTGCTGCTGAATTCCCGGCTGTGTCCTGATTGTAGCGCTGCCTTATCTTACTTGAGCAATTATATTTCTTAATCTGGTATTTGAAAGTTAGAAGCTGCTAGTGGGAAGCTGTCTTTGAGATAGAAATTGTTGTTGCAAACTTATTGTTGATTTGCTTTTGAATAAAAACAAAAGCCATGCAGAACAGCCTTAGGTTGATTACTGAAACCACTCCCCAGCTTGGTGGGTGCTCACTTTGGTGTGCAGATAACAGGTACAGAAGGTGCTACTCGGATTTAGAACTTTCTAATCGGGTTAGATGCTTATCTGCTGTTAACAAAAACGAGAGTCAGCTGCCTAGCCGGCTTAAAGATCCTTTACAGAATCCTCCCGGTACTTATATGCATCTTTAGCTGCCTAAAGCTGCTGGAGAAATTGTTCCCTTTTCCATAAATTTGATAGGCTGGAAAGAGATCTGTGTTACAGCTTTGAAGGAAGACAATGAACTCCTCTGCTTACAACTCCACTGATTTTTTCTGAACTTTAAATGAGCTACCATTTAAAGTTGAAAGATGAAGAACTTTTCCTGTAAATGTTAATTACACCTGAAACCAAAGCCAGTTGAAGGCAAAAGCATTTTTCATGAATTTGCATTTTAAAATGTAGGGTTTGCATTCTTCTGCGCATGTTAAGCTCATTACTGTGAGTTCAGAGGCAGAATTCTGACATGAATATTCACGGTATGAATTTGGTTTGAATTGACTTCTGAGTAACCACGTAGCACTGGCAGGGAGATGTGGCTTGACACGGCTGGGAGTTTCACCCTCCCGGTTGTGTATCCCATCACACAGAGGCAGCGACCTGGGGAAGTCAAACTGAAAACCAGTGTTAATTTTTAACCCAAAAAGACAGTGGTAACCAGGGGTAGGTGTTGGCCTCATCAGCCCTACCAAGTCACACTGTTCTTGTTTTTGAAACATGGGTTTTAGTGGTGTGTTCAGTGTCTAACCTGGGCAAGAAGACAATGCAGAGGTAAAATTTCGATGACCTGAGGTACGGTGCTTGAAGGATGGTTTTGTTGACTAAATAATGATTGCTCTCTATGCATAAAGGTGGTTGGAATATGGTTAAGGCAGGATTAATGACTGGTTTTAAGATAAAACTGGAAGAGATACTAGGAGCAGGTGAGTTGTCTTGTTTGTGGAAATTATGGTTATCTGCATTTAGCATAGGCTTTCTAAATGATGAGTTTCATTTCAAATACAGCACAGAAGTGAGAGGTAAGAGAGTAAGACTTTCTTTAAATGCCCTCTGAAGGCATCGGGGAGATTTGCAATGTGTTCCAACCATTGTGATGCAAGCACCAGGTGTCTGAGGGGCAGCTGCTTCCTTAGCCTCGTCTTTGGCTTTGCAGTAATTCCGGGCAGACCGAGAGCGGCCGAACACACAAACAGCAGCGCGGCCGGGTCACGCTGCCCCGCGGGCCGGGTACTGCAAGTGCCCGAGGAATTCGGGGTGTGCCTGGTACTGGAGATGGGCCCCGGCTCCTCCTGCCTCTGCTGGAGCAGCGCTGCCGCGGCTGGCCCTGCCCGAGGGAGCGCTGGGTGAACGCAGGAGCCGGCAGTGTGCTGCTACACGAGGGGCTGGGCTGTGCCAGCCTTCCCTCCTCTCCTGCACCATTCCTGCTGCTCCCGCAGCACATCAGCCGGCGATGGGAGCCGGCTGAAAGCTAATTGCTGCTTTATTGGAGGCTCTTTATCGTCCTCAGCTCTCTGAACTGATTCACCACAATCAAATCAGTGCAAAGGTAGATGGGACTGTGCAGCTTGTGCAAGGGAAGGAATAAATTATGGGAATGAGTCAGCTATGACTGAAACTGTTTTCAGCTGCCATGGAACTGTGCTCCCCAACTTCTAATTGATGTGATGAATGACAATTAATTCTGTTCCAAGAAATATTTCTCTGCTGACGCTCAGTTAAACCCCCTCTCTTGATTCTTTGTAATTTACTGTTCATTCAAGCTGAAGCCTGTCAAGTGAAAACTGAAGTTCTTCTTAAATCAGAAGCTGGCAGCTCTGGGTTATTCCTAACAAATTTACAACATCATCGTTCTCAAGCCTGAACTGACCTTAGAATGACACGGGAAATTTTTGTATTAGCAAATTGGGAAAAACAGGTCACATCTGCTACCACAGGCCCTCAACTACTGGCAGACTAAATTTTAATGTTCATTTTTATAGTGAGTTGAGATCTTACCCTTGGTTGTCAGTGTGAAATCCCAATTACTGAAAAAAAAAACAAACAAAACCCAACCCAAACCAACAACCCAAACAATTTTTACTGTTAAACAAAGAAACCAAACTTTTTTCATCACAAGTTTTTTGTTGTTTTGGTTTGGTTTTTTTGTTTCTTTTTTAATGAGCTGTTAGGAACACCTTCACAGATGTGTGGTGTGGCTGCAGGCATGCCAGTGTAGAATGGTAATGTTAGCATGATGCATTAATTTATTAAGACACTGCCATTGTTTAAATTGACTTATGCAGGCGTGGTGTACATGTGCAGTTGCATTGCCTGTTCATCCTGTGGAAAACCATGGCCAAACTCAAGCAGTCTAAACCATTAGAAAACTGGATTATCCCTTGAACCCAGGATTGTGTTTACAGAATATTTTTCATAATGACCTTTTCCGGCATGTGCCTTGACCTTTTATAGAAACACAAGAATTCAAATGTGAAACTGAATGTTCTTTCAGCCAGCCCAAGTATTTAATTTTAACAGGTTAAAAGAAAATACTTAGGTCTAACTTGCAGTGAATTCAGTAGGTGCACAATATTTAAACATTTTTGCAATCAAACCCAGAGCTTTTGTGAGAGACTCCTGCAAATAACTTAAAATACAGACAGGGTTGGGATGATCTGATCAGTTACTGTTAGCTGACTTATTTAAAAATGGCTGGAAAAGTAGATTATTCTGGTTGAAGGTTTGGGAATTTCAGCAGTTTGGTTTGGGGTTGAAATTATTCAGTTTGAGACAGTGGTGAGCTGGTGGTATCTCTTTCTTCTCTAAGTGTTCTGTCAAGCAGGAATTTCACATAGGGTGGTTTTAAGGAGGTTGAAAGTAAGTTTTTACTGTTGAATGATTTTGTAAAGATAACTTGATGCAAAGATAACTTGATGCAGACTCTGTGGGTGTTGTTGCAGTATTTCTAAGCACCAATATGAAGTCAACAAAACTTCTGTTGCATAGATTTTTTTTTTTTAAACAGCACACCTTAAAAGGCAATGTTCTGGTAGCTTCACTTTTCTGCTGAAGGAGCTAGAGGTATGGAAACACCTGAAGTTAGTCCAGATGGTGACAGGAAACAGTAACATTTACTGTGAAGATTTTGGAATTCTGCTCCTCAGAGCTTAGCATTCAGCAGTAAATGAAAGAACTCTTTAGTCTTCTCACAGTGCAGTTGGAAGCTGACATTGGTAGTGTGGGGCAGCACTCCAGTGGCTATTAGAGAGAAAGGGAGTTTGGGGTTGTTATGAAGCTTTTCCAAACTTGACTGCAGCAGGGATTGTAGCAGCTTTTGACGAGTTCACTTGTGGAGTTTCTCTGAGCAACACCTCCAGAGGCTGAGTTACCTGATTGCTGCCAGGAGCCAGGCTCTGGATAACAAAATCCTGCTGCTGTGCAGGCTCTGGCAGTCTGAGGCTGAAAGGCAGTGCTCACAGATCCCCCAGAGGGGCTGTCTGCCCTGCAGCAGTGATGTGCTGGAGGTTGGAGGGTGGTGTTCCCACCTGGTGAGGGCTGAGACCCGGTGCAGGGATGTGCTCACTTGTGGTGGTGCTGGAGAAGAGCCCTGCTGGGATTTGTCTCCTCTGCTCGGCCCTGGTTGTGGCTTGGATGAGGTCAGGGAGCAATAATGTCATGCATATTTTTTTATTAATAATTTCGAGGCTTCCTCTCTTGTGTGGTAATAGAATAGTGAGTCATTCCAAGTTCTTGGTGTGGGGAAAAACTGAGGAACCAGGATAATTCACAGAAGTTGAAAATATAGAGAAATTCAAAAAATGGTTGGACAACGTGAGATTAGGTTCAATTACTTAAGTAAACATTGCTCAAGTGCAAGTCTGGCCCTCTAAAAACTTATTAAAACCAGGGGAGCATTACTAGGCAAATGCCTCTTGGCTGTGGGGGAGTTTTGGTGGCTTTTTTGGTGTTGCTTTTGAGGGATTTTTGAGCAAAAATGTGCTGAAGAGAACTAGTGGGAGACAGAACGTGAAGTTGCTTTGGCAGTTATTCAAACTCTTTATAGTTCTCTATGCCTTGGGCTGTGTTTTAGGAAAATATATGCACATCCTTCCCTAGTCTTGCTATATTTACTCAGATCTTGAAATTCCATGCCTGAGTTTCACTGGTGTCCTTTGCTATTAAAGTACTGCAAGATTAGAATTCCTCCCAAAGCTAAATAATGTGCTGAAAGACGTCTCAAAGCAGGTACATATGTAAATAATTAAAAGTAATGTTAAAATAAATATCAGCTGCTCTGAATTTCGGTGCAGTTTTTGATGCTTTGGGTAGGGTGTTGTTATTGTGGTTACTTTCCTGCTGCTGGAACATTGTTTCAGGCTGTCTTGGTTGGAGAACACAGAAAACATTGACTGTGTCCAGTGGTAACCACTGTGTGAGATGGGCTTCTGCAGAAGGCCAACAGATATCTGTCCAATATCCTCCTGGTTTTAAGCTTTTTTTAAATTACTGTCGTATGAAAGGAGATTTGTGTGAAATTCTGAGGGGGGAAAAAGAGATTTTTTAAAAATAAACAGCATTCAGGTTCTTTAGAGCTGGAAATAGCAGACTCATTAAAACAACCCGGGGCTCTCAACATCCTCTTGTGTTGCTCAGTCCAGAAATCTCTTGACTCACTGAACAGAGCCGAGCTGTCGAGACAGCTGATGCATCTCACAGTCACAGAAGAGCTCCGTGTGCCTTGTGATGTGTAGCTAAAGAGTTAATTTCAGGAGCAGCAATGTCTCTGCTGCTCGTGCTGTTGCTGGCTCTGTCAGAAGGCTGCTGCAGCTGCAGTAAGGGATGTCGGGCCCTAAATTGAAGTTACATGGGAACATCTGAGTCTGCAAAGAGAGAAGGGTTGTGTCTGTCAGATATCTGAATTGCAGCCTGGCTTCGCCAGATTCCTGAGAGTTTAGGAGGGTGCTAGGTGTGATACCTGCGGGTAAGAGGGATTATCTTATCTTTTGTCAGCCCCAGTAAGTAAATGGACTCGTAATGTTCGGGTTTGGCAGTCAGATAATGAAGATGTGCTACTCAGCCCACTTAGAAAATACAGCCCAGCTCCTGCCCTCAGAAGAGTATTTACAGTGAAAGGCTTGTGTCAGACTTGAAGGAGGTGGAAAAGTTGGGGGTTTTACCTCGAGCTGCACGGATGATTAGATTGATTCAGCTGCTGCTGGATCCACAGCCTGCGACAGGGTAGAGGCTGGGAGTATTTGCTCGTGGTGTGATACCATTTGCTTTGTGAGATGCAGGCACTGACAGCTCGCCAGACTTGTACCTCTTCTGCTGAAAAGCTCTACCAAATCCGACAGTAAATGGGGATTTTTCTGCTCAGGATCCCTGTTTCATGTGCTGCAGGGGATTGACTGAAGGATTTTGTTAAGTGTTTGAAATAAACTCTTTGCCAATGGTGTCTCATTGTGTCAGAAGAGTCTCAGGTCAAGTATCCAGATGCTTTAGAGGTGTTGAATACTCTCGGCTTGGTGAGCTGGGGGCTGTGACAGATGAGCTGTGTGGTGCTGTATGTCCTGAAAAATCAAGCTTTGCCTGAGCCCTTGACAATCCCATGTTTTTTGGCTGTTCCTAGGGGGGAGCAGTCACCCTGTTGTCTCTGGAGTCCCGGGATCATAGGTCAGATTCCACATCATTTGTTGCTTAGTGAGAAGTGCTGTAGAGGACAGGGCAGATAAGCCCTGATGTTCATGCTGAGCTCTATGGAACAGCACAAAACAGGGGATGGCTCCTTCTCCAATTTTTTTTTTGTTTTTTTTTTTTGTTTGTTTGTTTAGTGAAAGGGAAATGTAGAAACCCAGTGTATTTATTTTAGTGGCAGTTGAAAGAGGAAGATAAAGTTTCTTTAAAGTGTGTGTGAGGAGCCCCAGTACTTTCTTAACAGTTCAGCTGTTTATCTTAATCGATGGCACTGACCACAAGTGTGGGTTTGTCTTTGAGGTGCAGAAGAAAACTGCTTTGAAATTAGTGCAGAAACTTCATAGCTGACTGATAGCAGAATACAAAGTAGATCTGGCCCGAGCATATCCAGAGATAAATATGCAGGTGGTACATGAGGAAACACAGGCATTTTTCTGAGAAGCTGTTTTTTCTAGGAGTGGATTTCAGTTCCAGAAAAAAAACCCACACACTCCCTTTTGGATTTAATAATGGTTATGGGTCAAATAAGACAGAAAAAGATTACTGATTAATTACTCGCTGCTTTCTTCCCTAAATTTTTAGTAGTTTAGTTGTTTAACTTGTTGAGGACTAAAACAAAATTAAGACTGATGAAACCATAAGAGACCAAGGGTGAGTGTAGCTCAGGTGTCTGGGGATGGCTGAAAAAAAGAAAAGAGCAAATACAAAGTGTTCCTCTCAGTCTGCCTCCCTGTCTCTGTGACCTCAGGGCCTGAGGCAGTGCTCACAGCTGGGCTTTCAACAAATCCTTCCTTGCATTAGGTGTTGCTGATCTTCCAATAACCATTTGTACTCCTGGCACGTGAAAGTGTCGCTGAGTTCTGTCTGTGACTTCAGCATAGCCTTTGTAACCTCCTTCACTCTGAATTCTTTGTGGAGCTTCCCCGCTGATGCCCCCCAGGGCCAGTGAACAGTTTGGTAAGCACTGCTCCAGAGGAACACACTTTTCCTGTTGCTCCTTGTGCCTGCATTCTGACAGCTGTGGAGGAAAGAGGGATTGATCCATTTTCTCTCCCAGTAAAAACTGAAGCTGGATCACAGAACTTCTGGTATGACAAAGTGTACACATACTGTTCCATGTCTTGCATATATGGGAGACCTCTCCTCTTTTTATTTCTTTTCAGGGTTTTTTTTCTTCCTAGTAATAATTGCACTTCTGCTTTCATTTACTGTTTGAATTCCTTTTCTCCAGTTGGAGGGGAAAAAAAATTTCCGAGTTCATGTTCTCTTCTGTCTGAATATCAGCAATGCAGCTGGCAAGTTTTGTCAGCCTTTCTTCCAAGGAACAGCCAAGTGAAATTGTCAGAAATTGATTGTGTGCTTTAAAATTTGGCTCTGCTCCTTCCGTTGTTGGAAGGTGTGAGAGTGCAAGTATAAAAACTTGAAGCCTAATTTAAAAATAACTGACCTTATCATATAGCAATTTATTCTATACCCTTCAGCTCACCTTACTAGCAGAAAAAAAAAGGATTTCTCAGCCTCCCTTTGCCAAGCTGAGGGCTCAGATTCTAATTATTATACAGTCAAGTGTTTAAAGGGGATCTAAATGAGAAGCAGAAACTGCTGGCTAATTTAGACTCCCCATGAGAAGCTGTGTAACTTTCCTAAGCTGCAAATGGAAAGCTCACATTTGTACCAGCTTGCTGATGAAACCCCAAACCATATGTGTGTGTATTAGAGACAGATGAGCTTTTCCTTCTTCGGGGGTGTAAGTAACCTTGATTTTTCAAACTTGCATTTGAAAGTAGTTTACATTTTTTCTGAGACCAAGAACTTGCTGTGAAGAAAGCTAAAAATCTTTTTTTTTTTTTTTTTTTTTGTAACTTCTTTCTAGATATGAGAAATGAGTGTTGGACGCAGAAGATTAAAGCTGCTGGGAATTCTGATGATGGTAAACATTTTTATTTATGTGATCGTGGAAGTCTCGAAGAGCGGCAGCCAAGACAAGAATGCAAAAGGCCGTGTTGTTATACCACGTAGCAAATTCTGGAGGAAATACACTCCTCACAAAGCTTATTGGAACAAACAGCAACAGAAGCTGGAGCTGCTGTACAACCCTATCCTGTCCTTGCTCTCCAATATGACTGTGGAAGAGAACTTAGTTTCTAACCTGAGTGCTCTCAGTTCCTGTGAGCCTGACCCCTTGGTGCACTCAGAGGTTAGTGACTTTGCAAACCTGCCAGACAGATTCAAAGACTTCCTCCTCTATTTGAGGTGTAGAAATTACTCCTTGCTCATGGATCAGCCGAACAAGTGTGAACAGAAACCTTTCCTGCTGCTGGCTATTAAGTCACTTATACCCCATTTTGATAGAAGACAAGCGATTCGGGAGTCCTGGGGCAGGGAAATAGAATCAGGGGATGTGATAGTCAGAAGGGTCTTCTTACTTGGGCAGACCCCACCTGAGGATAATTTTCCTGACCTTTCCCACATGATTAAATTTGAGAGTGACACCCACCGAGACATTCTCCTCTGGAACTACAGGGACACTTTCTTCAATCTGACTCTGAAAGAGGTGCTGTTTCTGAAGTGGGTCAGCAGCAGCTGCGCCAACACCCAGTTCATTTTTAAAGGTGATGACGATGTTTTTGTGAATACCAATCAGATCCTGGATTACTTGAAGAGTTTATCAAAGGAAAAAGCCAAAGACTTATTTATAGGTGACGTGATCAAAGATGCTGGACCTCACAGAGAGAAAAAATTGAAGTACTATATCCCCGAAAGCGTTTATGAAGGTTCGTATCCCCCGTACGCAGGAGGTGGTGGGTTCCTGTACTCTGGTGATCTGGCACTAAGACTGAATAATGCATCTGACCAGGTCCTCCTCTACCCTATTGATGATGTTTATACTGGAATGTGCCTTCAGAAGCTTGGGCTTGCTCCTGAAAAACACAAAGGCTTCAAAACATTTGATATCGAAGAGAAACACAGAAATAACATCTGTTCCTACACAAACTTAATGTTAGTGCATAGCAGAAAACCTCAAGAAATGATTAAGATTTGGACACGCTTGCAAGATCCACACTTAAATTGTTAAGGTAATGTGCATAAGTGTCTTAAGTCCAAAAAACTTTGCAAGTTTGGATCACTGAAGCTCTGTTTATTAGTTGAATTTTCGCTGTAAACTTTTTCCTCTACTTCTGAAAATGAGAGTAATGCTAAAATTTGAAGGGATGGCTTGAAGACTTGGTCCTGGCTCTTCCACTGGTCCTGGTGGTTGTTATGTTTCAATATCAGGCTTAATTTTAAAAAAGACTTTTTGAGGCTATAACTAGCTGTCAGTGACTGGTTAGCTCTACTGGAAACAGGGATTGCCTACCACAATGCATCTTTCATTAATTGTGATGGTGGAAGATAATTTTCCCTTGAGTAGTGTTTGTGTGTGGAAACCACTGTAAATTGAAAATACACAAATTTGGGGGCAATGTAGTTTTACTTTTAGATACGATATGCTGAAGAGACTTTAATTCTTTTTTTTTTTTTTTTTAATTTATGGTTTTCAGTCCTTTTGCCCCCTGGAACAGTGTTTTTTCCCTTTCCTTACAATTCTTTGTGCAAAGTGTACCTGTGTCCGAAGGATTTACCTTTTTATTAGATGGAGCTATTTTTTTTTAATATAAAACCCCCCATAATTCTGCTTGAAATGCCCTTTAAGAGATCAATGTATAAGGAAAAAGATGAGAATTTTTTGGGAGGGCTGGGCAGGTAAAGCTGCCCCTGCCTCAAGCCTACTGAAGCTGACTTGTGCTGATGTTATTCGTGTGGAAAGCTGCTCTGGTCAATCCTTGGGTTCTGTTTGGGCACTAAATGTGATCAGGTCTGTTGATTGGATGGAAATGGCTGAAGTTGCACATTGCTTCTTGAGAGCACAGTTCAGGTCTCCTGTAAAGTGAATCCAGAACTGTGCAGATCCCAAGAGCTTCGAATTCCAAACCAAACTTTGAAGTTTGCATGAAGCCTCATGTAGAGTTACATGTGTCCTTGAAACCCAGATCTCCTCTATATTTCCACATCTTGCTTCTAAGAATTACTCTCTAAATAGTGGTTGCTTTCTTTGTATATGTAGAAGTGCCTGTCTATTTATTGTTCAGATTGAAGACCAAAACATTTTCTTAAATATATTTTGTGTAACATTTTATTTGTATAGTGTTGTCACTCGGATATTTAAATAGAGCATGATATTTTAAATCTGAGATGTGTAACGTGGTAAATAAAGCTAATTGTTATTTTTGAATTTGAAAAATAAAAGGTGATTTAAATATTTCTGGTAATGCTTCATGGTTGACTTGCAGAGCAGCTGCATTCTACAGTTCAGAAGTCTAGAAACAAAAGGTTTTATTTGACAGATTTCTCTAAGCTTATGTAGCAGACTATCAAGAAAATGTCACAGTTGTACCTATATTTATGAGATGCTGGAATAGATGGACAAGTCTGGTGAAAGCAAGGGGGACATTAAATGCCTTGGGACAAACAGTATGTACAGAAATGATTGTCTGTACAATGCCATTGCTGGTGCAATTGAAAGGCGTCAAGGAGTGCACTGAATGCACTTGAATTTTTGATTGAAACAACTTGGCAGCAACACCTCTTTTTTGCTTTTTCACCTGCCTTCTTTTTCCTTCGTTTATCTGGAACAAACGTGGTGCTTTATTTGTTCAGGGAGAGGTGAGGTGTTCTGCTCTTCCACCTCTTTGTTCTGTAGATGATCACGGTGACAGGTGGATAAAAGGCTGTGCTCTGGTGCTGTGCTCTGGTGTGACCCTTGTGCTTTGTCATTCCTCGTGGGAAGTGACACCTTTCTGAAAGACCTGCAGGTTTTACAGGAGTTCCTTCCCACCCCGTTTCTTTAAATATTCAGGGGGTTTTCCTCAAGATTTGGGCCAAGTGCAAGAAAATTAGTTTTGCTGATGCTGAGAGATGAAGTGTTGAGTTTTGGTGTGGGGGAAGGAGGAAGGGGAAGAGAGAAAAGGTGAGGCAGAGATGAAAAGGAGGGTGCTGGGGAGAGGGGAAAGAGGCAGAGACAAGTGAGCTCTGAACAAACTGCTGAGATCCATGGGAGGATCAAACACCAACAGGAGGGTTGCAGCAAAAAGAGGGACAGGGAAAGAGCTCAAGAATTAAATGGTGTGAGTAAGATAGGGTGGAGTGCACATGTGATGTTAAGCAAAACGGGTGTGATTGGTGGAGTGCCAGCATTAATTATTTCATTTATGCCCTTCCCTCCAATCATGAGATAAAAACCAGGCCTCCTGCGTGGGGCACACCTGGTAACAAGGGAAAAAACAGGCTGAGTGGCACCTGAGGAAAGCATTTCCCCACCTTCTGAAGGGCCAGGAGAAAGGGAGGGAGGACGAGGCTGAGCAGGTGGTGCTGGGGGAGTAAAAGTGACAGACCACTCCTGTTTACTCCAGGTGGGCAGGAGCACTGGTGCCTGTGCCTGCTCCACTCCCAGGGAGAGAGAACTGTCTTGGCAAATCGTGAGTGCAGTGAAGAGTGAGGGGAATAAATAACAGAAATAAAGGAACAGAACGCATCCAAAAGTGCAGTGGGAATGGGATTTGGGGACAGTTGGGACACAGAAGATGAAAAGTCTTTAAAAAGTATGTGCAACAACCTTTATCTGCTGTATTCTACTGTATCTTTCTTAAATGCTGTTAAATGCTTAAATTTCTGTTGTATTTTTTTTTCTTAAATTAAAGGGAAAGACTCTACTAAGATGAAGGCATGAGAAACTTTGACTACAATGGAAAGAAAGGAATTTGAAAGCTGAAGTAAGATGTGTTTGGATGAGACAGCTGAATGTGGATGCAGTCATTGTTCTTTTTCCTTCCCTGAATACAGCAGGGAGAACGAAGTGCTGCTGTGATTAAGTAGCACTGCATCAGGGGGAGCCATTAGAATCCATTAGCTTGTTTATACAAAGGCTCAGGCCGTTGCTTTGAAATCCAGTTGGGAGGAGGAAATACAGGATAAGGAGGGTGTAAATGAGCTATAATTAATGCACAAATTTTCAGGTTTACCTTCCAGAAGATGGAGTCCCTGTTTTCTGCCAGTTGATTCCTTGGCATGACTGCATTTTACACTTGGATCCCTTCCTCCCCTCCCCAGTTTTGTTATGGAGGCTTGTGTGAAATGTAGCACTTGACAGGGTTGGTGATAATAGAATTCCTGGCAATTTTCAATGTGGGGAGCACAGAAAGCCAAACTTCAAAAAGGGTTTTGGCTGGAAAGTACAAGAAAGATTGGAATTCACTGGAAGGTTTGTACTGGCTATGCAAGGATGCTGAAGCTGGGGCTTTGTGATGCAGCACTGAGCAATGCAGCTCTCATCTGGTGCTGCTGTTGTGACCTAGCACACAATCAGCATTCACCCCCTGAAATTTGGCCTCCTTTCCCTTCTGCCTTGCTGCACCTCCTATGTGTAAGATTTCCACTCCAGTGGCGTTTGCTTGAGGGCACCAATCCAAATGAGTTCATGTCTGCACTGAGCTATTTCCTGCTCACAACAGTCATGACACCCACTTAGCAAGCAAATAGGGCAGGGAGAGCTGCTTGTGGGTGCCTTTCATCCACACTAATCATCGGGGTGCTTCTGAATGGGGCAAGGTCTGCCCATCAGCCCCAGCACAAAACACTCCTCAAATTCTCTCCCTTCTCTTCCTCTAACGTTTTAAAGCTGTTGCCCCCTTCCTTGCTGGATGAAGGTAAGAACAGGAGGGGGAGTGAGAATTAAAGTAAACTGCAGTTCTGGAGGCAAATTTTCAAAATGTCAGGAGTGATGAAATACTCAGCAGGTCAGTTTTTCTGTTGCTGTCCTCAGACCAGGTACTTGATTGCTAATCACAATTTCTATTTGTATTGGCTCAGCCTGCTCTAAGTAGTGTTTAAACAGCTCTGGCTGGATTCTGCTGAGGGGTGGCTGAGCAGCACATTGTGGGCTTTGCACAGCAGCCTTTTCAAAAGAGAGAGAGTCCATTTCCATTTGTCATTTGAAAACATTTGTACCCTGTCTAATTAAACACCTGACTGAACCAGGTGAGCTGGGCTTGAGTTGGTCTTGGCCTGTCAGTCATCACTTCAGGCTCTGTTAACATCTGTGTAGGTATGGAACAAATCTCTGTGACCCCAATTTTTGCTCAGTTTTCTGTACTTTCATGTTATTGCAGTTAATTTTTTTGTTTGTTTCCTTCAAGCCTAAGGATTTCAGACGTGAGTTCAGATGAATGCACACTGAGTTTCCTGTCAGAAATACATCAAGATAAATCTGACAATTTCAGATTTTGTATGGAGGGGATTCCAATCAGTCTCCTAAATTCTAGGCTTCTTGATTTACCTCTGCATGTTCAACCTGTGTCATTTCCAGTTGTTCCTGCTAAGCTCTCCATCTAAATCCATCTTTCCTGCCTTGTCATCTTTTTTTTTGTTCCTTCTGTCCCCTCATCTCTCTCATCTCTTGGTGGACACTGTAAACCTCTCCAGTAAACCTCAAGGTTTTCTGAGAAAGTTACAAAACATTTATAAAATCACTTCCATCAGAGCCTGATTTCAAATTGTTTCAAACTGGAGGAAAAATGGTGAGCTGCCAAACAAGCTGTAAACTTCCTGAATTTGGAGTTGGCTTTTCTACTGCCATTGCCATTGTAATTTCTTTAAACAAAACTGCTCTGGACAGATGTGGAGAGAGTTTCTACAGGGGTTAGAAATAATCCCCAGACATCCCCTGTTAGATTTTAAAGACCAGAGCTGCAGCTTAGTATTTGTTGTGGCTGTATTTTTGTGTCCTTTCTCTTCCTCCATCCATCTGGATAAATTTTAGCTGACTTCTGCAAAGATGATTCATTTGTGTTTCCTCATTTGTCTTGAGTGTGTCGTGTTTTTTCCCCACTACTCCTATCACGGATACTCCCCTGCTTCCAAAAAACTCAGTGTCTGATGACAGCCCAAATTTTGCCTTTTTTTGGGGACATTATATCCACACTGTGCTGGCAGATCAGCCAGAATGCCTGTGTGTGTTATGAGTATTTGAAGGCCCTGCTGAAAGGAGGTTGTAAGGACATATACCTTTTATTTGTACAATAAATTTGAGTTTTGACATCAGAAAAACTTCATCCTTCAAGTCACTGCTTCTCTGTTTCCTTCCCTACAGGATCATTCTGAGTCTTAATATTGTGTGCTCTTGCTTTCCTGGTAGCCTGTAACAGCAGATTGTGATAGAGCTGGCAATAGTTGTGTGATTTATGTTCAGTCTCTAGAACTGCTTGGCCAAGTGGGGAGACTCTCACCTGTCTTTAGCAGATCAGACCTGAAAGCTCACCTGGGAGCCTGCTATTAGAGCAAAATTTTTACTGAGATTGGAATTATTCTTCAGCAATATTGAAGAAAATAGAAGCATGTTTATGTTCTTAGAGACCTCTTATGCTTTTCTTCTTTTCCAAAATCTGCATAAGTTTGCATTTCTTATCATCCCATATTCAAACATACAAATTCTTTTTGAGAAACAAATGAGGGGGGGAGCAGTGGATGGGAAGAAATCCCCACTTATAGATGTTACAAAATCTTGCCAGGGTAGGAAATACCAGGCTGAGATGAACTAAAAAATGAACCCTCACTTCGGTGGATATTTTATTTAGTCACAGTGGGAAGTGGGAGAAATTTTTTTAAGACATAAACCCAAAGGAATTAGTCTCATTTTCCTTTCCTTTTTAATATATGAGGAAACATTCTTCTGCTTTAGATGTAGGTTTGGCTGCTGCCCAAGAGACCTAAAAGTTTTGTCATCTTGTTGACCACTTTGCTTATGAGAAGATAAATGCCAGAGAGGTCAGGGAATTGTTTTCCTTAGACCTGTCCTACATGATTTTGATACAGAGCCAGGTGATCAGCAGCAATGATGCCTAGCAGAAGATAATAATGAATATCCCTATCAAGAAAGTTGAAACATAAGCCAAGCTTTGTGAAACCTGGAAAACTGGATGACTTTCAAGAGAGGTGAGCTTTGTTTGTGCCCTTCAGTTTTCAGAGAGGTTCCTTTTTGGAACTGCTCTGGGAATTTGTACTTAGAGCTGTCATCTCTTCTCCATATTAACACAACCTGGATTGTTCTACTGTGTGCTCAAGTGTTGGAGCCCTGGGCACTGAGAATTTCAGCCTTCCTGTGCTGACAGGCTCTGACCCCCAAGCAAACCCTGCATTTGACTTGGAAAAGGCTCCCAAAATTGAGTGACAGCCCTGGGATTATGGGTGTGGAGTTTGGAAAGAAGTGTGTGATAGCACAGGGTGGAGAAGTTAAAGGTTTTAGTATATAGTAATATACATATATAAAACAAGATGGAGGGTTTAGAGCAGGGGCTCAGTCCTTCACCTTCTCTCCATGGCTCTGGGTGGGATTTTGTAACTAGATAGAAAAATCTGCATTGCAGGCCACAGGTGGTTGGTTATTGGGTTAAAATTAAAAATAATTTAGGTGTCCTTTCATAACTGGACTATTTGTGCTTAAAAGGCCTTGTAGAGAGGTAGAGACAGAGCCATTTTCTGCCTTGTTAGCTGGAACTCACAGCTTGTGAGACTGTAACATGGATAAGGGTTAATGAACATCTGAGTCTGAACACGAATGTCTCTCGAGCATTTAATCCCAACTCTAGCAGGAAAAAGAAAATAAACTCAAGGAAGAGCTGGACCTACCCAGGGCTGCATTGGCCCCCCAGCCCCTCAGAGGAAGAACAAAACACTTCTGGTAACTCATGAGATTTTAACCATTGACTTTAACCTTTCATCCTTAGAAGCTGCTTCTGGACTACAGTGGTTGGTGACAAACAGCAAAATTATCTTCCAAGAATTCATTTTGTTTTGTTTTTACCTTCACTGGCAAAGAGCTCTGCACCAAATCCTGGTCTGTATGAACCTCCAGTATCCAGTGCTCCAAGAAGGAGAAGCTTGTCAGTGTTGTCAGCTGTCTCCTCCCTGCCCTGCAGTTTGGAGTGAACACAGGGAACACCTTCAGTGTCTTTTTGGGCTGGACAGTCCCAGGGGGTGTTGCTGTACAGTGATACAACTTCAGCCTGAGGCCCTGGGGATCTTTTAGTACAAAGTGTGACAGGAAAGATTGAAGGTTTATGGGCAGTCAGTGGTTACATATGCATTGAAGAGGTTTTTTCCCTTCCATGAAGTGTATGTTCATGTGATACATGTCAGCAGTTCTCACTCGGTGCTGATTATCCATTTATTCTTCTCCATCCTTCTGGGTTTTAATTCCTGTGCTTTCTTCCTCACAGCAAAGCAAGATGAACCATTTCAGCTCAAAGTAGAATAATATTAAATGTGAGAAAATTGGGGTCAGAGCTGCCAGAAAGTGAATGCCACAGTAGGGGCATTATGGAGGGGTTGTCTTTGGACCTGTGATTGAAGCATCTCAAACTTTTCAAGAATATTCACATTTGATCTAAGTTTGCACCTGCCATCCTTTGATTTGCTGCACTGAAATAGCATTTGCTTGTGCCATAATTTGTTCTGTTTCCCAGCTCTGCATTGCTGAGCCATCCTGAGTGATGGAGCTGCAGCTGCCTGCAGGAGAGTGCAGTGAAATATGTGCCTGTGTCTTGGGAGGAGGAACTGGCATGGACCAAGGCACTGAACCTCAGATGATGCCTGCTGCCTTATTCCACTTTCCAGGCACTTCCAGCTCTTGTGAGGGTCCTTCCATGCCTGCCTGTGCTTTTGCCATGCTCTCTAGGAGAGAGCGTGGACCTGCTGCTCTGTGGGGGTGGTTGAGAGTGTGACATCCTTTCCCAGATTTATTTTTGCTTGTTCCCAGCTGGTCCATTCTGGATTTTCCCTGTTGGAGGATGTTTGTTGTCTGTAGCTGGTGTTTAATGCTGGAGAGACCTGAATCATTCTAGTGGAGTAATTGATACTGACCTAATGGCCTAGATGAGCTTTAC
>VZUI01053012.1:0-43796 GCA_013401135.1 Cettia cetti
GGGGAATGAGCGATGAAAGAGATAAGGAACACTACCCCACCTAGTTTTAATGGCTGAGCCATTATCAGAAAGTATCCACCCCCTTCCCCCCGTAGTTACAAGAGACAAAGGAAAAAAGAAAAATACATTTCCCCAACAGCTTTCAACAGATGAAATAGAATACACATTTTTTTTGGTTCCATAACCCAAGACAGACTTTAGGATGATTAACAGAAAGACCTGCCTTTAATGTAAGAGTGGTGTTGACATATTATTTATTTTGAAACCATCTCTTTAATATATAGGCTTTTTTCTACTTCATTTTGTTCATATATTGTGCCCTCTAGTCACAGGGAGTCCCATGTTGAAAACATGGTTTATTACAAAAGTTGAATTGGCTCTCCATAGCTAATTATTTTAATTTTAAAAAATATAACAAAAGCCTTTTGTTTTTTGGTTTGTATAATACAGCAGTGTTTTGTATAAACCACTTCCATAAAAATAAAAATATTTTCATTTTGTAATTATTAAAACTTACATGAAATCCCTATGGAGGTTTTAACATTCAGCATGGGATCAGAGATGATCTAGACTTTTTTAATATCAAATGAATGGCAAATCGTATACTATGTTGTGTACAACAGAATGGCAGGATTAGGAATTGGGATTGAGATGTCTGGGCAGTTATATTCAAACTTCCTTGAGGACAGGAGAGGTTTGAGGTAAGCAATTACAGTTAATTAAGTTCTATCTTTTAGTCAAAGTTGTCTTTTAGTCAATTGCATTTTATAGTTTAAATGCATTTCTATAGAGAAAAGGCTTATAACTGTAGAATTGGATGTGTGTTTCTTTAAAAAATATCATTATTAGAATAGAATTACAAAAAATTCTCATTTCACACACTTTGGATACTAGAACATAGCTGGATCATTTCTCTTCTGCTTTTGCACTAAGAGTCGCTTTTCAGAAGTGTACAAAAAGATTTCTTGAAGTTAGGATTAATAAATTCTTTTAAATTTTAATAATTTGAGTACTTAAATCAATTTGCATATGCTTACTTGAAAATTGCCATTAAAGTTTTAAACTGTTTAGTACAAATTAGTTTAACACATTAACTCCTTGGGTTTGAAAGAGATACATGTTTGTAAGTGAAGTACAGGCATCCTATGTCCTGAATATCTCTCCAAGAACTGGTGGTTAAGTGTGTTAGACACTATTAAGGACATGGAGAACAACGAGAAATGTCATGGTGTGATCACCATAACTTTTATCAATATGCAATGTGCAACTGCAAGCTGTTAGAGGGGGTATTTATTTAGGAGAATGAAGGTCAGTTATCCTTCTGTTTATTTAATCTGGCTGAACAATGTCCACCTGCTCTGCAAACTAAAAATAAGGACATAATGGCCAAGTTCAGTCTCTTCTGTCAAAGTTTAATTTCTTAAACTTTTTAAATTAAGTTCTTAATATCAGACACTCAGCTTTTACCAAGGGTAGTCTTGGGGAAAATGTGCCATTTTTGTTATAGAAATAAAAACCATTTTTCCTCTTCAGTTTCATCCTTGTTCTTAGTTTACAGTTATATGTGAAATAGCAAAAGTGTTTCCAACACATGCTTCTACACTTCTGTGTGAGTTTTAAGTGTATGGGTCTGAACCATGTTCTCATGTCTTTTTATTTCTCCCTTTTTGATTTAGCTCTGTTAGGAGAGATGATGTGTAGAAGGAAGAACTGAAGCAAAAATCTTCATACAAATGTATCCTAAAATGAACAGGTTCACAATCTAAAAATCTATGATATTCTAGGACATTTATTTCCTAATACATTTTTGTAGTTAAGGTGGTAATCTTTTGTGTCTAGGTATTGTTTGACCACAGTACGTCTTATTTGTTGCTAGCCAGGATTTTTTTTTTTTTATAGAAGTTAAACCTTTCTGTATAACAAAGTCTTCATGGTTCTATCTTTGATATTTAGCATGCATTCAAAATGTGACTGGAGTTTTGAGACAACGAATAAAAGTACCATACAGGTATAAAATAATTTTTAAAAGTCAAATATTGTCTTTGAATATAAGAAGTTTTGCTAATAAATATTTGCAGGACTTAACAATAACAGACTTGACAAACTTCTTCATAAACCAGCTTTAATTCCAGCACTTTACAGATGCTAAGCATCCATCCTGGAAGCCAGACCTATATTGTTCCTACTTCACAAATAGCAAAACTGATGTGGAGGGATTGGTTCTGCTCCATGCCTCCAGGGCATCTGTGCCAGTTGGAAGTAGAACAGGCTTGTCCTTGGCAGTCGAGGTGAATAGGAGAGAAACAATCATACTGCGCCTGTTGTTTTACTGTTGTGTTGGGTTTACCTGCTGCTGGAAATTTTGCACAAAGTGGAAGGTTTATGTTGTGATGCTGCCGAATTGGATGGCTCACAGGCCATATAGTGGTTGTCAAATCCCCATGATGTTCCTGAGTTGACCATAGTGGTGCAAACCCTTCTGCTTGTTCACACTGTTACAAGTTGATCTAAAAAAAAAAAAAAAAAAAAGTATCAAAAAATAATAATTACACCCTCATTACTTTTGCTTCTTATTCCTCCTTTTTTGTTTACTGTATTTTATTTATAGGTGTTGATTTTAAAATCAAAACAGTAGAGCTAAGAGGAAAGAAAATTAGATTACAAATCTGGTAAGTAAAACAAATGTGCAACCAGCAGTATGTTTTAATTTTTATGTTCTAGCATGAATTAATATGCTTGTCTAATACTACTATTAACTGTTATAAGCTGGTTTAGCTCTTACCCTATTGCTTCTCTCCTCCATTCCCACAAGACTTAAACAAAACCAAATAGCTCTTAGATTTTTGTGAGGGTAAAGGAGGAAAAGGAGAGATAAAGTTAGAAGTAGGGCATGAATGTAATTACTGAAATATTAATGCACCACAGAGGCCTTGAGCCCCTTTTCCTGGAAGAATGACATCACCTACACAAGAAATGGGAGTTCTACAAACAACAAAAGTTGACTATGTTAAGTAGACACTAGAGGAAGTACATTTTGTTTTCTTTATTTTTTCTGGACTGATTAAAACTGACCTTCATTGTAACAGCAATTATAAAGCAACTGTGAAGTATTTTCTAAACTGTTTTTCTAAAACTTGGTATAGGCAGTGCTGTTTCTTTGACACTGTTTTTAAATAACTTTAAAGTGAAGGGCATTCAAGACTTAAGTAAATCATATCCACTCTAAACAGCATGGAAAAATAATGCAATCCCATGCAAATAAGACTATACCTTTACTGGTACTGATGTCCTACTACAGAAAGCACAATGTCTAAGATAAACTCTTCCTTTCTGGAGTAGGCTACATGATTTCTGGTAATGGTTCTCCATCTTAGTGATTAATACAATTTTTATTGTTTAGAAATTATTGAATTAAACACTCCTTTGTTTTACAAAGTAGTACAATACATAAACATAATTATGAGAGAATAAACCAGCTATGTTCTGTACATTAATCTTACATACTACTATGTAGAAGCTTAGCTTTGGTTTATTAACAGTGTGTGATGCATAATTGGCATTGTAGTTAAACTGTTTAAGCTGCTAACAATCCATAGAGGGGGGAAGCTCTAAATATTCTTTTTATTATACTTCTGGGATATTCTGGTAATTTTTCATTCTTACCTACATGGATGCAGTGAATTCAGTTTACTAACTCCTCTTGGCAGGTCACCATCAATTCTGTCTGTCACACCATGTGTCTGTCTTGCTTCCCTCTGAGTTAACTGCTGCTTCATCTTTGGTCTCATCCTTCACCTAACACTTGAATGTCAGTGGCATGTCTTCATTCATCTGTCCCTGTTTGGAAACCTATGACCACAAGACTGGCAGTTGAGCCAGCAATTGTTAGCCAGGGTCTACTGGAGCTGACAGAGGTAACAAAAAATTCTGATGTGGAGATGCTAATGTATGCCTAATACGCATTCTTACTGTGAAATGTGCTAAACTTACAGGAAAAAAATTCTCATGTTGAATAAAATAGTAGTGAAGTTTTTTGGAAAAGAAATATTTAAACCATTATTTTCCACATATTGAGAATATGCTAGTAGGATATAGGAAACTTTAAGAATTGACTTTAAAATTTGATAAGATTGCGAAGATGTGATAATTACCTCTATGGGTAGCCTTACTAAAATGGCAAGGTAAACACAATGTAAAAAGATAATATTTTAAAATATTATAAAATTCATGAACATGACACCCTGCTCCTAAGTGTCACTTTCCCTCCACAGTGGCTGTTAAAATGTTGTTCTTATACTTAATCTTTAAAACTGCCTTGGCATACTTCCAGTATTTTTAGAAAAGCAATTAGATAAGCACGGCTTTTGCTAATGAATTCTGAATTCTGTTGTGCGTGTTGTTGGGCATACCTGTAAACTCTTATTATCACAGAATCATTTAGGTTTAAAAAGACCCTTAAGATCAATGAGTCCAGCCATTAACCCAGTGCTGCTAAGTCCACCACTAAACTCTGTCCCCAAGGGTTGTGTCTCCACGTCTTTACAGGGTCATGGCTGCATCTTTGTTAAGGTGACTCAGCCATTGCCCTGGGCAGCCTGTTCCAGTGCTTGACAATCCTTTTGGTAAAGAGATGTTTTTCCTAATAGCCAATCTAAATTTCCCCTAGTGGAACTCAAGGCTGTTTCCTCTCGTCCTGTCCTCTGTTACTTGGGAGAAGAGACCAAGCCTCATCTGGCTACAGCCACCTTTCAGGGAGTTTTAGAGAGTGATAAGGTCTCTCCTGAACCTCCACTTCTCCAGGCTAAACAACCCCAGCTCCCTCAGCTCCTTATTGTACCTCCAGTTGTTGGGTTGAAGAGGAAAGCAATTTACCACATCAAACACTTGGAAGTTGAGAAATGCAGACTTCAATTGCATGGCTGATCATAGGTCAGTCTCCTTTCATACCTACACAGTGACAGAATTCAGGCTGCCTCATACTTCCTGGTAGTGTTATATACATTGATTGCAGTAGCATTACTACAAAAAGACCTGTGCTGTTCAGTGAACAGATAATTTCTGAAGTTTACACTTACCTGTTCTCTTAAAATGACTAAAGTTACTTTTCAATGCATGAAATTTTGCTGCTTTTTTTTTTTTTTTTTTTTTTTTTTTTTTTTTTTTTTTTTTAGTAATCTGATTATTTTACTTCTAGAGTCAAACAAGAATGGTTTTTAAAAAGTTTACTTCGGTATTTTTATGGTCACTTGATCTGTCTCTCCCCTCACCACTATCAGCAGAGTGTTTTCCACAAAGCTCTACAACTTGAGTTTATCAAAAGATACATTAGAACAGTACAGTGTTGAATATTTCAAGCGATTGTGCAAAGCGTCCTTTTGAAAGCAGCTTTCACATTTGCTGCTGTTAGGAAAGTAGAATACAAAAGGACTTGTCTTCTGTGTTCCTTTCCTAACGGGGAACTGTGCCCTGAGGGTCACAGAGGTGTCTGCTCTCGCCTCTAGCTTCCTGTCTGCTCCCTGCTTCCCATATTTTCCCAACTTCCAGTCAGGAAACAACCTTCTACTCCTTAGATTATGCAATAATAGAACTTCACTAGAGGACACAGAGTAGTATCCACCTTTTCTGTGCCACATGGAACAGTTAGTAGTGCCCCCTTGGTTTACCAGAAGTGGTAGGATACAGTAAATCACCTTCTGCTTTGTAGTCCTAGGCTGACACAAGCTCCTGTGTCCTGTGAGAAGTAATACCTGCAGGCAGCTCAAGTCATGAGGTAGAGTAACCAGAACTACTGGACAGTGTAAGTGTTCAGGTAAATCCAAGGATCTATGAATCAGGGCTTCTTCAAAGCTGGAAAACTGGATCAAAGCATAGGAACCCCTCACTGACGCATTGAAACAGGACAGGAAGGTGTCTGACTGTGCCCTCTCACCTGGGTAATCTGGATAGTCACTGACACAAGCAGCTGACACAGTCACTTCCAGCTTCCCCTCTGAAAGGAGGGACCTGGTTGTAGGAAGCAGTGCTGCCCTGCCACTGTTCCCAGTTCCTTGCTGGGTAGCCTGAGGAGCTCTCTGATACCTCTACAGGCTTAATGCTCAAGGTAGCCAGCAACCTGGGAACAAAACAAGCTTGATTTGCTTCTGAAGGTGTTGTAAACCAGTGCATTCTCATAAAAAATTCACATTCTGCCTGCTCTGTTTTCTAGGAGACAGTTGTCTTGGAAAGTCCCTGTTCTAGAATATGTAAGAATGTAGTTTCTTTGGTTCAGTACCTCTGAAATAAATTATTTATATAATAAAAGGTCTTCAGTATATTTATGGTTTATGGGAGGAAAAAAATCCATTTGACAGGTAGAATTAACCTCTAAAATTACTTTAAAGCATTTTTTAAAACTTTGCCTGTAGGTTCCATAGAAGCATAGAGCATGTGAAAGTGTCAAATTAGTGTTAAGTTTTTCTGTAGGTTTCAAAGTATTTTCGCTTCTGTTGCCACTTTACACCACCACTCATAAAAAATTAATTAAACTAGAGAGTCAGAGACAGTTTTGAGTCTGTCCATGTTTATTTCAACTGGTTTAGACAGACACAGAGAAAAACTATGTAAAACTGAAATTATCAAAAAATATTTTAATGAACTGTATTTGTATTGTGTTTTATGCAGTCTGCCATAGAACATGACAAGTCAACTCTTGAAAATGAGCTTTGTGTGATTTTTTTTAATTTGCTTTTGTTTGTTGTAATGTATGTTTGTATTTTTGGAGTGATGTCTAGTTTCTGTTTGGGAAGCAAAAAACAGTCAAGCAGTTGGATTCTCTAATTGCAGATTATAGCTGGTTGAGGAGCCTGCGTTTCTGATTACAAATTAGAAAGACCAATGCTTTTCATTTAGAAAACTTCCTTGGAAAATAATCAACAGAAGAAAAGTGCTTTTAGCATTAAAAAAGTAATAATCTGATGGGGTTTTTTTCAGTTATGCATTGTTTAAGTTGTAGTAACTTCTTATTGAACTTCTGTAGTTTAATTTAGTTGGAATTAAATTGAACTGTCTTCTGCTATCGTGTTGATTCTGACCAGAGCAAATAAAGAACTACTAGCACTTAGTTCCATTCATGAAAGTCATGACATTATGTACTGTTAGCCTAGTTAAGTAGTGGTCATATCTTCTTCCAACTTCCCACTAGTGCTTCAGTAGCTATTCCTACTAAAATACTCCAACTGCAAGAGTGTAGTATTCATGAAAATAGTATAGCAAGAATAATCGCTTCAGCCCTGCATGTTAGAAGAAAGCATTTGAAGTTGGATGTGTTTTTAATGTTAGCTCTGCATTAGGGGTTGTCGTTTTCTCCTCAACACGAAGAATTTGCTGCTCATTTTCATGAAAAATATCATGGCACCTAGTAGAAGACAAGATTTTCCATGCTAAAGATCAACTTGATACTCAAACTGCAATTTACTTAGGTTGCCTGGGGTTGCATTTTAAACTTACTTATTGCAGAAATAGTTTTCCAACTTTCACCCTACAATTTGAAGACTAATACAGTGTAAGGGTAATGTTAGAGATAGCAAATTCAGCTAATTTTCTTCCACTTCTCAAAGAAAATAAGGATTAGAATATCATGCTCACAATCAGAAACCTGCTGACTGGTTTCATTTCCACCTGCTGCAAGAGGAAAGGTGAAGTATGGGGGAGTCAGTGACTTCAAGCAAGACGAAGAAAGTCAGCAATAATCCACTGTAATTGGCATGGCTGAGGTGGCAGTCATTGGTCATCTGGCCATTTATTATAGGTAGTGGACAGCCAGGCTTTCCATGGGTGTTCTAAACTGGCCACAGCATGAGTGTGTCCCAAACAGCCAGCAAGCCAGACTACAGGTTGTGTGGAGGGCCTACACAAACTGGAGCACGGGGTGCAGCAGCCTAGGAATGCTGTAAACTGCGTTGTGGAGACAGGAGAAGCTGATAGTACCAGGTGGACTTGCAGGTAGAACACTCGGCAGGGCTGGGGAAGTGTGAGGTTGGAGATAGCTGGAGTGGGAGAGTTGTGTAATGTTGCATAGTTCTCTTCATGGCCTACTTACCCAGTGCACTGATGACTGCCTTCAGGGAGGGAAGTTGAACATTAGTGTTTGTTTCTCCTCTGTTTTTATAATTTATATACTCACTGATCTGGTACCCTGTGATGGAGCTGCTAAAGGTCCTTGGCACTCACCTGAAGGCACAGACAGGTGACTCTGAAGTACCCTCTTTACTTCTGTATTCCACTAGGGGCGCAGAAAAGAGGGAAAAGACTGGCCAGCAAAACAAACTGACAGACCAACAAAACCAAAAAGCAACTTTTCCCATTACTCTGAAGAAAGATAGAATTGGTGTATTCTCCCACATGAGATTATGCCCTTCCACCTGCCATGTAGTTATTCGTGCTCAGAATGATGGAACTAAAGGTCTCCCATCCCTAATACACTTTGTCAGTAGGCTGGATTAGCACAGATGACAGGGGCTGCTCTGCAAGGTCATAATTCTGAGAGTTCTGTTCATAAGCACTAGAGCATTGTTATCCATATGTGGAAAATCAACGGTTCATACTAAAATTATTAAACTTTCAATGGACTGAACATCCAAAGGACCTTCCAAAAAATGAATCTGACTGTAACAAAGAAGTAATGGAAAAGAATGTAGAGTTACTTGCTCTGAGTAATATTATGTATAATTTCAGCTGCCAGAACTTGTACTGCTTTACAAAAAATGCCTCATTAGTAATAAGCTAACAACCAATTAACCATCTAAAACTAGTCTGCAATACTACTGGTGCTTGACCTTATTGAAACAAGCTACCTATTTTCATTTTCTGTAGGGTCCCAGAGCTTTATATGAATGTAATTCTGAAGTTCTGAGAGTGGGATTTGAATAAAAATAAAAAGGAATGCAATAGGAATGTGTTCTCTTCTGCCCCGTGTTGCAGTGTCATTGGCTTACAGTGAAGTATAAGTCATTATTTTCTCACAGGCTGTGAAGCAGAGGTTCCAAATCCTTTTCTAGTGGACACTGCTTTACTTTGTAAAATCACTAGCAAATATTTGTTGCTATCAAGTACACTTGTGGCAATTTCAGGGGCAAGTTAAATACTTCACTTTGAAACTTGCTCGAAATTCCTAAAGATTTTATGCAGAGTAAGATAGCTTCATGGTAGTCTATTCTACTGCTTGTTGTGCATAGAACCTGATTAAATCTTCAGGACAATCAATGTGGCATTTTGTGAACATGACCTTTTTATTTTGGTAACAAGTGTTTTAGGTCTCCATTGTTAATCACATTCCCAAGTTCATTCTCCTCCTCCTTTTGTCTAAAATGTGACTGTTGAAGAGGATTAATTTGAAGTTTTGAGTCCCAACACACATCCACACAATTTTTCTCCCTCCACTCTTTATTTTGATCCATCTTTTGACTCGTTCTTAATAGTGAAGTTTAAAAATTATCCATTGACTTTGGGGGCTGAACTCAAGCACCAAATGCTTGATCGCTTTGGAGCACCATATAACTTATTTTCCAATTGAGATATCAGTCACATTTTAAGACTTAGGATATGCACCAGCTATTTTGTAAGTACAACTGCCAAAAATCTTCCCTAGGCAGGCTTGATGATGTGATTAAAAGCAGTTCAAAAGTTTTCATGGTTCAGTAAAAAATAACTCTTCTGTCTCATCTACTTTGGAGCAGAAGCCACAGCTAGTATGTGTGACTTAGTGACATTGCTGGAAATTAGTCTCCAGTGTGAATGCACCCTGTCTGAAATAACTACAGTGCTGACAGTGAGCATGGAAATGTTACTTGCACACCTTAGATAAATAAATAGATGTAAGTGTGAAAGCCAGGTATCTGGTGCAAAAGTTGTATCACTTAGTCATTGCTCACTCTTTTTAATTCAGTTCTGTGCCAGTAGGTTTTGCAGTAGTTTTAGAACCGTGGCTGAATTGCTGTGGTTGATCCAAAAAGAGTCTGAAAGCTCAAATAATAATGATCAGTGCATTACTCATTTTATAGTTGGGTGTGTGGATGTGTTTAGTAAGCATCTATCCATTAATTTCTTCATTTTTTCAAGGCTGTTAAAAAACCTAACCAAAAGTCTACAAAACAAACAACAAACTGCAGTAACACAAAACCAGCTTTATCTCCTGGTACATTTTCATTGGATAACTTCACTCTCAGATGCATGTAGAAATGTTTGGTGGCCTCTCTTGGTGAAGTTAGTATGGGATAAATAGTTTTAATAAGAAAACTTTTTATTATTAAAAGTACTGCTCCATTTTTTTCCTGAAATTCACACATATGAAAGGAAATGTACTGTCTTAAATAAATGTGGGAGTGTTATTATTAAAATGTAAACAAAGTTATTCTGTGCTTTTCAAATTGGTGAAATATTTGTGCCACTGTTTGCTGCTGCTTCTTAGGGACACAGCAGGTCAGGAGAGATTCAACAGCATTACCTCAGCTTATTACAGAAGTGCCAAGGGAATTATTTTGGTGTATGATATCACCAAGAAGGAAACATTTGACGATTTACCAAAATGGATGAAAATGATTGATAAGGTATGCCTTAAGTATTTTCTTTTTACGTGCTTTTTTTTAAAAAGGATTTTTTTTTTCCCCTCAAAGAAAATTACAGCATTGGTTAAGGATTAATATACTAGTGTCAGCTAATTTTCACTGATTACTTTTAGCTAGGATTTAACATTGATGTGTTTTTGTTGCAAAATGGTTGTCCATTCCTACTTTCTTGAACTAGAATTGTCCCAGTTAGAAGTTTCAGTGAAAAATCTGTAACATTGCTCATTTACCTTGCAGTGGGGGGAGGGGGGTTTGTTTCCTGTCAGTGAAATAAGGTCATTGTGTTCATTCTTAGATAAACTAGAGCAGCTAGTTCTCAGTCCCATTTTAAAAAAGGAATTTAAAAATTGAAAATTTTTGAAATAATGTTTGGGAAGAACATTTACCTATAAACTGCATCAGTGTGGTTCCTTATTTAGTAGTGAAATTTCCCTTTTTTGTGCTGTGTTTGCATTACAAAATCTTACATTTCTAGGTTTAGTTAATTAGAAATGTTTTAATTGCAGTATGCTTCAGAAGATGCAGAGCTTCTATTAGTTGGAAATAAACTGGACTGTGAAGTTGATCGAGAGATTACTCGGCAGCAGGGAGAGAAGGTAAGGACAGGTGTAGAGGCAAAGCTGTTGTGGCATTGCTGCTGGTGGTCTGTGGCTACTCCTGTTCAGACTGTTGGCATAAGCAAGCATAATGAGAGTGGTGGTGATCTCTCAAGATCCATGTGGTGTTTGTTTGTATATAATGTGCAGTTTTAAGAGTTCCTGCTGGAGTAGTGTGTCCTTGGTCTAAAAGAGTAAGCTACAAGTTGGCTAACACTGTGCTAGTAGTGTAGGGGATACTCCTTTTTGGGCTCTGATAAGGGGATGTAGTGAAGACTTGAAGCACAAATGGAGATCTCTACTCAGGAAGTCTTTGTGGGCCTTCTTTCAGATGTTTGCTTCTCAGTACTGTTTTTGGACAGGCAACAGTCCTGCTTGATTACTTCCCTCACCTTTGTTTTCATGTTCCTTTTGTTCTCTTGCAACCCCAGAAGTGTTAAGGAACCTGGCAAGAGAGTATGTTTGTTGTAGTGTGATACTCAGCACCATCTTAACCAGAACGATGTCATATGGGCATATACAAACATTTGTATGTCAAGACTTACTCCAAAATTTTGAAATCAAGACTAATTCTTCCATGTGTACTTCCCTTTCCTAAATTTTGAATAATAAAGTGGAGATTAGCTGTTCTGAGAAGTTCTTTTTTTTGGCAGTCTGCAGCAAACTGAATACATGAATTATGTCTGGAAAAATGCAGATCTCTTTTCCAATAAACTTATTCTATTCAAAAATTAACTATGTGTTGTAATATTTGCTGTACCATGCAGATTCAGGATTACTATTTGAATTAGACTTCTGTCACAGATTCAGGGAAATTGTGTGTTTGAGATTTTTCTTAAAGGTTTTATAAGGAGGATATATTTGCTATCTGTGGCTGTTTGCACATATTTTCATGGAGTTATTTTATTTTCTCTCCCATCAGTTTGCGCAGCAAATAACGGGGATGCGGTTCTGTGAAGCAAGTGCCAAGGATAATTTTAATGTGGATGAAATATTTCTAAAACTTGTTGATGACATTCTGAAAAAGGTAAAATACTCAGGTGGTAGTATTCCTCTGGTCACACAAATGGTCAATGTTTAAAAATGGCTGCACATGTTTGGGAGGACAGAGAGCAAGTACAGTTTGTCAGGTGAAATTTTTGGGTAATACATAGTGGGAATGATGCCGTTCACGGACTGCTGACCACTGCATTTCACTAATAAGACCCAAAAGACCCTGAAATTGAGGCTTTGGCTGTCACTGAACTCTTGAAATGAGTTCTTTCTATGCAGATGACTGTTTACAGGTGATTTTTCTTTTCTTTAAGATGCCACTGGATGTTATAAGAAATGAGTTGTCGAACAGTATCCTGTCCCTGCAACCAGAGCCAGAAATCCCACCAGAACTGCCTCCTCCAAGGCCACATGTCCGTTGCTGTTGACTTGTTACTTTCTCCAGAGTGAAAAATATGAGCAGGAGGGTAAAGAAAGTATCTGTACTACTCTGCACTACAATCATTTGGCAGTTTCTCGTTGCACTTTGTTATTCGAGTCAGAGCTACACACTAACTTGTAAATATGCAAATATGCAATCCTATGTAGGATTCAACTATAACATTTAATTATTACCCCTCTCCCTCACAATGTTGTTTCATTTATTGCCCCAGTGTTATAAATACTGTACAGTCGGTGGGGGTTTGCCACACATCCAGTTGAGGAGGAGGAGAAATTAAATCTATACCTATTCTTGACATAAATGTTGTAATAGTTCTTTGTTATTATAAACAGGCAGGCAGAAGCTCTTCTGGTATGAAGATAAGTATATGGTGCTTTGCTAACTATTTTAAAGACAAATTTTTTAAAAACAGAGGACTTTATGTACAAAGCTTCCATAATCAGCATTATGTTTCCTTTTAATGTAGTGAAAACATTTTTGGCTGTAGCATCCTCTGCTGACTGAATTTATTGAAAAGCTAAGTTTAAATTTTGGCAGTCTTTTATTTATTTTGTTTAATGCTGCACCCTTTCTTTGTGTACCAAGACATCACACCTGGTGCAGAGCTAAGATTGCACTTTGAACAAGCATATATAATTTTCTGCATAAACATGAATTTGGTTACAAGAATCATTAAGTTTCAATAAAAGAATGGAGATACATCAAGCTCTAAAAGAAGGTATAAAAAAGCAATGCTGCTGTTCTAGACAAATTCTTGAAAAAAGAAATTAAGATGATACATTTTCCTGTGTTAAAGAATATATATGTGTATTTTTGTCTGGACATCCGTAGGGATGGGGGAAGGGAACCTAAGGTAAAATTATTTTCTTTCCTAATGGTGGAAATTATTCCCATCAAGCAAATACTGTGTTAGGATTTTGTCTGATAATGAACTTGTGAATTATATCTTTGGTATATCTTTTATTAAATGCACTGTTTAGTTTAGCTGTGGTAAATCAGTAGATACATATTTGAATAACTTGGTGTGTCCTGAATGTTGTGGTATTGAAAAACATTGTGGTCTTTCTAAACTAATGAAGTGCAAATAAAATTTTGTATTTATGAATTACAGTGGAACTGCACCTGTTATTAGAATGGCAAGTATCAAGTGATGGGTAAAAGGTAGAATCTGGAATATGGAACAACACTTGTGTTAATTTTGTTATGATTTAATTTTCTGTTTGACAGTTCTTTTAAGTGTAGTTGGAAGAGCAGCAGACATCAGTTGTTCACCTTGGTCACTGCTCTATTGGGAGAGCAGCTGATGGCCTGGCCCAGCTGATATCTTCAAATAGCATGTGACTGCTTGTCATGCTGTCTTAGCAGGTGGTCGCCAGACTATTAATTACACTGACAACACAAGTATGAACCAGTCTTTTTCACACTACAGCTTCTCTACTTTGCATTCTTTGGTGCTGGAACCCATTTTGTCACTTTTGCCACTCTTCTAGCCAGAACACTGGCACTGAACAGTAAAGTATACCACTGACTTAAACAGATTCTCTCTGTTTTATGGGAGAAAAAAAGACACAACAAACTGTTAACACAAAAAAAAGCGCCCTTATTTCACTGAATAAGCTCTGACGTTCTGTATTCAATGCCATGCAGGCCTGTAGCACACTTGGATTTCTACTGACAAATTAAGGAAAGCATGGTTGATATTTGTGCTTATGTCTTCTGCCACCTTGTGCCTAAACAGTTTGCTTTTTCTAAATAGTAAACTTATGGTTTACTACCTATTGGTAAGATAAAACGAATTTCTACAGCACTTCTAGGAGTTCAGATGATACTGTGGGCAATAGCAAGGAAGGGAAAATTATGGAAAGTGGGTTTTAACTTGACAACCATTTTATTTTTAGCTGATTTGTTTTTATTTGTACTTAGAAACTTGTGAGTTTTTTTCCTGCAGTTTTTGAATTTAATAAAAATTAAGAAATTTGACTTAGATAAACTTTCTTTTTGTAATTCTGTGCTGTTTGTATATAGGCAGATTGGGATCTCAGTCTCTTGTACCAAAAATTAAAAACTATTGCATTTAAGAAGGACATATTTATTTGAGTGCTTGAATGTGTTTTATTATTTATTGGAAATCATAAAATTTTCAGGAAACTTGTTTGTTTTCCATCCATTATATTATGAAGAGGGTTTTGTCTCTTATTTTATCCCTACAGCTTTTATATTAATCAAAACCAGTTTATTTATGCCCTTGCTCCACCCAGCAGGCATTAGTGGTGTGATGTGGGAAGAGGGGAGGGGGGAAAAAAAGTTATTCATGGCTGCTCCCTTGTCTCACAGGGAAGTTCAACAGTCAGCCCAACCTATGTTAGCATCTAATGATGGACTGTTTGAATGGTCTGCACAACCACCAAGGATCACAGGATGGAAAAAAAAAAGGGAAGATGAGCACTGACACATCTGTGTTAGCAGATCACTGTTCTTTAGAAGCCCTGGTTTAGAGGGGTGGCATTCCCACTCTTCAGGGAATGTATGGGGATTGTTTCCCTCTAACACTGAGTGCAAAATGCTTTTTACCATCATATTCATCAGGTGCTACTGAGGTCCTTTAGTCCCTCACAGGTTCTTCATGATGGACAAAAAAAATGTGAGAGCATTTTTGATGAGTGAACATGGCAAGGAGAAATCACAGGAGTGTCAGAAGTTGGTTAGTATCATCTGCTGTGAAATAGTGGGGGGTTCTTGACTTCCTTGAATCAGAGAAATAATGAAATATTGAAATTATTAGATAGATCGTGGTCATTGAAGGGTGGTTTGCCACTGATTTCAATGTGGTGAGGATTTAATATAGTAAATTCTTGATACTGTATTATGTCCAGTTAACACTGTGTCTTTACCAAAACTAAAATTCTTATCTGTCAGGAGACTGAAACAATATTTGATTGTGTCCCTAAAGTTTTTAATCTGACTAATGAACACTCACCCAGTGGGTTGAGTTACCAGATCATTTCTTCACAAGTGAACAGAAATTAGAAACACTGGAAATTTGTCTCTTATCCAATAGTCACAACACTGAAAAAACTGAAACCACTGGTTTACCAGGACATCTTGGATTATGCATTGTTGTGCTGTGTGTGCTAAAGAAATAGTGACAGTCAAATCCTCCTTTCACTAGATTTCTCTGATATTTCAGAGCAGAGATACACAACTAACATCAAAATTTGGTACTTCTGTTGAAGAAAGATGAGAAGGAAGTGGAAAAAATGGACTGGAAGTTAAAATACCCAAATTAAGCCTCCTCAGCACAACTTGAGGCCATTTCCTCCTTTTCTGTCACTTGTTACTTGAGAGAAGTGACTGACCCCACCTGGATATAGCCTCCTTCCAGGTAGTTTCAGAGAACAGTAAGATCCTCCCTGAGGCCCCTTTTCTCCAGGCTAAAAAACCCCTGGTCCCTCAGCCGCTCCTCATAAGCCTTGTGCTCCATCCAGACCCTTCCCTAGCTACATTGCCCTTTCCTGGACACTCCAGCACCTCAATGTCTGTTTTGTTGTGAAACTCAACACAGGATTCTTAATGACAGAAATTGGCCTGTTGAACACTATCAGCAGCCTCCTCAGGACCCTTGGATCCCATCCAGCCCCGTGTGTGTGTGTCTTATCCCCTTTGGATTGTGAGGGGCTTCTTTCTGCTCCTCATCCCTGTCTTCCAGCTTAAGGGGCTGGGTACCCAAAGAACAACTGGCTTTACTATTAAAAACGGAGGCAAAGAGGGCATTAAGTCCCTCAATCTTTTCCTCATCCTTTGTCACTATGTTTACCCCTGCGTCTTACAGAGGGTAGTAATTCTCCTTTCGTTGCTGATGTATTTATGTAAATGTTTTTTATTGTCTTCTATGGCAATAGCCAGATTAAGTTATAGCTAGGCCGTGCTACTTCTAATTTTCTCTATCTAACCTCAGCACACCCATGAAGTCCTCCTTAGCTGCCTGCCCATTCTTCCAAAGGTCATAAACTTGTTTTCCTGAGTTTCAGCCAAAGCTCTGTTCAGCCAGGCCGGTCTTCTTCCCTGCTAGCTCATCTTTCAGTACAAGGGGTTGGCCTGCTACTGCAACTACAAGATTTCCTTCTGGAAGCAGGTCCAGCCTTCTTGGAGTCCTTTACCCTTCAAGACTGTCTCTCAAGGGGCTCTGTTAACCAGAGATTAATGTAATTTAATTTAATCTGTTATTTATGTCACCACACTGAAGGGGCAGGAATTTCTGGCAGCAAAAGGTGTGCCTGAACTGGTTTGCCTTTTATCATTGTGAAAGTGATACCATAAAATTATGATTACTTTGAGTGCTAGATTTAAGCAGGATTTGAAATTTGGTGGGTCTTTTTGATATAGGCAAGGATTTTTATTTAATCCAGTTAGTCCTAGAAGCCAGCAGTTTTCTTACAGACTAGTGTTATTTGTCCAAATGGGGCTGTGCTGCTGGCTGTCAGTGTGGGCATTTAGCTCTGGGATCCTTTTTGTTCCATGCCATTACTTCTGCATGTCAAAATCTCTCTAGTTTGAAAGATTTATAGGAGGTACATTTCTGGAGTAGGAAGGAAAGCAAGGTGCATAGGAAAAGGGTAACAGAGCACCCAAACTAGTAAAAGAGCAATATGAACAAAACCCTTTTCTAAACAGGGAATGGGAAATGCAGCCTTTTTTCCAGTTTGGTCACTTCCCTGTATTGGGAATTCATTCCCATGAGTTCATCTCTGCGGTCTGTGAAAGACAAACTGTCCCAACCAGCATGGATTCATCTTCCCTTCTGGTGCTGGGAGTTTCTCGCTCAGTGGAAACGACAGCAGTTTTGCTGAGGCAGAGAGTCCTTTTCCTCTAATGGAAATGTCTCATTGCTCTCCTGATGGCAGGTAGAGTAATTCCTAAGGGAGAAAAGGCACAAATACTTGGACTGTTACTACTGTCGTTTATACAGATTCTTGGTTGTGCTGATTGCACATCTTCCTTTTAAAGTGGTTTAGGCGGGTCGTTGGAGATGGTAGTCCTTAACGGTTTTTTTATTTCTTATTGAAAGATGTAAAACCTGTTTGTCTTAGTTTTAAAGAGTTGAATTTGCTCTGTCCTAGCTAGGTGTCAGAATGGCCGCATTAAACACTGTTCACCTAATTTCTGGCTTAGAACACTTCAGACAGTCAGATAGGAAGGTGGAATAAATATGTTCACGCTAAATAGTGAAACGCTGAGGTGTCAGAGTTTGCGTTAGGTTGAAAGGAGCGGTGCTGATCAGTGTGCGGTTTTCGGACGTGGCTGGAAGTTCTTGCCAGGGCAGCGCACTGTTGGGAATTGTCCATTAGGGGTCAGTGAAGCTCCGCCAGTGGAGGAGTCCGCTCCCTGCCCCGCTGGATTAGCAATTCCTTCTCGCTGCTTCCTCCTGAGTAAACGCCTCTTCCGTCAAAACTCCTGCTTTTTTCCAAAGCAGCAACTTAAAGTGGTGCCTCGCTACGGGCACTGAAAACAGAGCCAAAGAAATGCACGAGTGTGTTGCTTTGGTACAAGGAAGGAAGCTCTGAAGTATTAGAAAGACGCTTTATTTTCTGTATGCAAAACTGTTTTCTTAAGTATCTTTTCTGACAGAAAAGCTATTCTTAGCTAACTTCCAGTTAGCTAACTGCATGACAACTAGAATCTGTTTAGTTGTACTTCTTGATGATCCCCATCAGTGACTTATTCAAAAATCAGTAACTATCCAGCTCGACCTTCTTAATTTCCTAATAAATTAATCAAAATGTAAAAATAAATAAATAAATAAAAACACCAATCCTCAGTGTGATTTATTACTTTGCTTTTGCTCAGGACTCATAATATTTTTTTTTCCTTAGAATTTCCTGTGGAATCTATTCTCTGTACTTGATTAGATGGTTTGGTGTAAAACAGTTTTTCCTTCTAACTCTGGCCAAAGTGTAGGTAAACTGTCTCTTGTCAAGGGTGTTTTTCCTTAAAACTGTAAAGGTAAACTTTTTATTTTATTGCGAGGTACTTCAGATTTCTGCTTCAATTAGTTATTCCTCAAGGATACAGTTGTGTCACAGAAGATTACAGGGTCAGTATTATTAAAAAGAAATTTTATGTCATCCTGGCCATGTGCCAGCCCTTGCAAAAGAATCCAGCTTCCTGTAGATTCTAACAGATAATTCTGAAATGTTTGGTTTTATTTTAGTTTAAAGTTTTAATTTTTATTTCCTAGGATGATTTTGGCTCTTAGAAAAGAGGAATCATGGTTGATGTTGGCTATGATTTTTGTTGTGATGAGGGAATTGAGATGCTTGTTTCAATTAAAGTTGTTACCCTTTCTTCTAACCTAGAGTTCCGTATCATGTTCTCTAAAGCTGCCTTATGTAGTATTTAGGGATTATAAAATCCAACATGTATCTCACTGTGTTAGCCCACACAATCCCACAGACACCTACCATAGCTGGCCTAACACTTTGGGTCCCTAAAAGCTGGCCAGCACTGAAGAAAGATAGTGATCTTTCACTCAGGGATAGTGATGCAGATTCACAGTAACCATGTTAACACAGGCTTTATGGAATTGTCCAAGCTTGCCTGGAAAGAGGGAAGGAAGCCAAAATGTGATAACTGCCAAATTATAAAATTACTTTATGCTCCAGACTTCTGACTGTAGTCCTTCAGGATACTGCAGCTGCCCCTAATAGGGTTGTAGTGGTATGTTGGGGGGAAGGACAAAATCCAAAGAGCTCCAATAACCACTGGAAGGAAGAGGAGCTCAGAACATGCATTTGCAGCCAAAGATGATCTCTGGATAGGGACATTGCTTTCTGAGCTCCAGTACAGTTTTGATTTTTAAGAGTAGAGAAATGGAAGGGCCTGTTCCTCATTAACCTAGTCCCCTGTGTTCTAGACAAACATAAAATGGAGGCTTTTTCCCCACTGCAATCCTAAAATAGACAAGGATTTACAGAAAACAGAGTTTTTCCCATGCTGGGCAGGAAGTCTTGATGGTAAGCTTCTGCTGTCCCTGAACTGATGAATCATAATAGCAAAATGGATTTTTTTTTTTCTCAAGAATTGGTCCAATTGCTTGCATTTTTTTAGACCCATGTGGATTATTGATATCTTCAATATACTGTGGTGGTAAGTGCTACATCATAAAAATAGACTATGGGGAAAAAAAAGAGCATTTTAAATTTTGGATTTGTCATCTGCTAATTTGTTTCATGCCCCAGCATTCACTTACAGGAAGAAACAGTTGAACAATTATTTCCTTTCTACCATTTCTGTGGTAAAATAACTTCCCATAATTTTAAGATTTTATATCAAGCGTTTCCATCAGTCATATCCTTTGTAGTCTTGGCAAGCCCTGTTATCTTCAGTTGTTCCTGTTATTGAAGCCATTTCATACCTTTAAACATCCTTGCAGCCCTCCTCTGTACATATTTTCTTTTATCATCTCTTTTCAAGAGGGCCAGAACTGCATTCAAAAATATGGTTTCAGCATCAGTTTATACAATACCTTTATATCATTTAATCAGCAATTTAGCTAAAAGAGGACTTTTGTTCCATGGCATCTTAGTATCTCTAAGACCCTTCAGTGAGAGATGTGTAGAATGGCTTTTATAAATCCAGGTAAATTAAATCAATCAGGTCTCCCTTTTCATGCAGTCTATGATGGCTGGATATAACAGATATTCTTAGATCCTCAATATTATTTTTCTACATGACTTACATTCTTTGATTACAGTATCTATCAGCTCTCCCAAATGGATGTCATTGCAATGTCCCTTAGAGGATTCTCCTCAGTGGAATATGTGTGGGAGGGAAGAAAAAAATGGCTGTTTTTTGTACAAGACATGTGTAGTCTCCACTCCAAAGACAGCACAGGCAAGTTACGCTATTTCTGTCACCTTCTGTGCAGAATAAAAGCAATTCAAAAGCTTTGAAAAGCTCCACATTGATATATTTAAAAGTTTAGGCTTGGTTACATTTAACATCCAGGATCACTGCTGCTGCATACAAATCTATATCAAAATAACTCTCTTTTTCAGGTTTTTGTGAAATCTCTGCATCCAGACAAGGATTACTTAAACTGGCAACAAAATACATCTTAATTGAAATCAGTTTGTTATTCTCAAAGTCTTGTTATAAACAAAAATGGGGACATGCCTTATTTGAGGAGCCAAGAATTTAATGTTCATATCACTGACATTTTAGTAGACTTAAATCCAATAAACAGTTACTAAGATTTTACTCCAGTTACTAAATTTCACAGTCTCTATTATCCAACTAAATTAATACTTCTGACTGTTTGAAAAATAATAATTTTAAATTGTTGCAGAGAAATGCACACGAGCACATGCACACATACTGAGTGGGGTGTGGTTTTGATGACTGGGTTTCCTCCTCTTCCTTGCCAAGAGGAATGTGATGTTGGTAATTTCTTCCTCACTGTAGTTTCCACTTGGGGCTATTTTCACATTTGCTGATGCTTTAATGGACCTTGGTTTTTTTCACTGGTCTACAAGTGCATCTCATCTGCATTTACAATATAGAGTGCATTTTACGTGTTGGATAATGCTTTCTCCTTTGCTCCTAACACTAGTTTTGCCCATTTCCAAGTTGTATCTTTAATTTGCCACTGATGAGTATTTGCATCCTCAGTGTGAGTCCAAGCCCTCTCCTATCAACCGAGGCCTGTATTTGTCTAGACCACATCCAGTATTCCCAGTTTGGAGGCCTTGCTGTTATTCCTATATAATTGCACTGGCTGCTCTTTGTGTGAATCCTAAATACATCTTTCTGTGTAGAATATCCAGCTGCCACCATTGTCTCTATAAAAAATATTACGTCATGTGATTAAAATAAGCAAAAGTGCATAGAAGGGGGAGTAGCTGTCTGATCAATAGAAAAAAAAAAATGTTGTTACAGCTAAGCAAGCTAAACCAAAGTTAAAAGTCAGGCTGAGACAAGTTCATCCAAAGAGGAGAGCCAGACAACTATTGTAATAAACATCAGATTAAAGAGGCATCACTTACAACAGAAAGATTTAGCAAAATAACTTTCTGTTTTCTATACATAGCTGTAGATCCTCTGTAGGTGCCATCTTGCAGGGCACCACCAAATTAAAACAGGAGGAGGTTGTGTATGCTCTTGTTATGGATGCTATGTCAATCTTAACAAGTGATGTGATCCAAAACGAGCAGTTCTGCTGAAATGAGTTGGTGCTGGAACCAGCTAGGGAAGGAACCAGCTCCTGAAGAACAGCTTCTGCTTTAGACTCCTTCAGTAGATATCTTCCTCATGTTCTCCAGCACAGTTTTGTGACATGAACCAAAGTCCAGCAAGAGGGAACGGTCCTGATCTGAATGAAAATACTGATGTAGGTGTGCTTGGTATGGGTTCATAACCATGATGAGTCAAGCTTTTAAATGGCATTTTTTACTTACTGGAGCATTTCCCAGTAGTGAAGGAAGAAATTAAGGAATTAGGATTGGAACCTGGAAGCTAAACAAAACATGTGAAATGTGAGAGGGATATGAGGTTTCATGATAAATGCACTCAGGCAGTGAGATATTTCTGCAAGGACCATAAGATACAAAACGTAGCTGCAAGAGACCAGGGTCATCTACATGTAGATCAAGCTGAAAAATGGAAAAGCGCTGTCTGCAAGCCTGGATAAGCACACAGTCACACTTCAGTGGGAGATAAAAAATGGAAAGCAATAATGTTGAAAGACAAGCACACTTCAAGTTTAATCTCATTCTTATAGGCCAGTCCTTATTTGTAATGTTTTGATCTCTTTCATGACAGTTGGGGCTGGAGATACTAGGCTATATAAAATGCTAGCCATCATCTTGAATTGCAAAAGGCAGGGAGAAAGGTCTGATTCTGTGGTGAAACCATCCACGCAGAAAATGGTTTTCAATGCAAAAGTAATAACTGCGTGCTATTAGCTGTAATTGTAAACCTAAGCTAATAGAACGTTGTGTTTATTCCCACTGAGTGGTTTCCTGTGAGTCTGGTCTTTTGCATCTCCTTAATCCCTGCACATGCTACTTCGTGCATTTTCCTTTCTAAAGCTCTGCTTTTCTACCTGCTGTCTGAATGCCACATGCAATTTCGGTAAGCATGCAGGATTATCTATTTAGCAGTAGCTAGCACTGCCTGGCATTTGCATGCTACCCCTTTTCAATTCAATTACTGACTCTGCACAGGGCACTAATTGCAGTTTCAGAAAGCTAAGGTTAATGAGTAAATTGAGTTTTATGTCTTCCTGGGTCATAAGATAAAAATTATGAATAAAATGCTTTTGTATAGGAGAGATTTGAATAGTGGCAGTTGTGCCAGGCTGTGCTGGAAGCTCATAAGGAAAGTTTAGGTGTCTGCTGAAATAGAAAATGTCATTGATAATGAAACTCAAAGGAGGATGGAAGAGATCTATTCTGAACAGTTCAGCTTCTCTATTCCCCCTCAATGGACACAGCATGCAATTTGGCCAGTGATAAAAAGTGAACTTCAGTTTTCCTGCAATAAGACAAACTTTTGCTATGCACTGCACAGCTCTAAGTAGGCATCATAAGTAAATATCACTGTTTGAGAGAAAAAAAACAACAAAAATGAGGGTTTTTTTCTGCTGAAAGGATCTAGATTAAAATAAGGCATTTGCCTCCAGGTGCCTGCCCATCTCTGGATAGGTTAAAAAGCAGTCCCTGCAATACATCAGTTATCAGTTTGATCAACAGGGATCAGGTTCTTTAATTGAATCGGTCATCCAGTTTTAATCAGCTGCCATCTAGAAACTGAATTCCTATTGAATTAATATGGAGCTCTTTTGTATGTTTCAATTTTTAAAAAGACTTTATCAAGTCAGTGGTTTCAGAGAAAGTCTGACTTGTCTGAGCTCTGCCATGAGAAGAGGAGGAGGTTATGCTGCAGTAATGGCTTCCTGAAAGCAGTGTCTTTTTAAGGTTCACATCTCCCTCTTATAACAAAACATAAGATTAATTAACATTAATAAGAGGTAGAATGCAAACATGGGTAGGTGTGTGGGACTGCTAAACCTGATGTCTCAAATGCTGCACACCAGGTAGTAACTCAGCTGGGAGTCAGATGTGTCCTGCCTCACTTGGGCCATTCGATGCCTTATGCTTTCCTTCTTTCCTTAGATCCCCTCACTCTCCTCTCAGGAGCTTCAGCAAAGATTGACCTGTGTCCTTCCTCCCCTGGCACATTGCAACCATAGCACACCTGGACAGCCTCATCTTTGATCTCCCTTAAAAGCTCCTCATTAGAAAGTGTCTCTGCCATGGCTGGCACCTTGACCTCTCTCCTCGACATCGTGTCCCCTTCTGTCACATTTTACCCCATACAAAGCTGTGTTAGTGAGGTCTCAGGAGCTCAGTAACCGCTTTGGGCTTCAACCACTCGATGTGCCTGGCCACTACTACTTTAGGGAAGAGAATTGCAGGAATGTTTGTGGAGGAAACAAAGAGAAAATGGAAAATGGATGGGAGTATGTCACAAGTAGATGGGATTTACATAGGAGAGTGAAAGTGGAAGAGAAAAGGAAGAAGACATGAAACTAGTCAAGCAAATATTAATGAGGAAATTGTCTTCCTTAGTATTAAACCTGTGTTGTCAGGCCATCAGATTTAGTGAGGGAAGTGCCTGCCTTGTCAGCGCTAGCTGAGCTGAGCTGAGCTCCTGGTGTGCCCAGATGAGCCGTCAGAGGAGCCTCCTGCCAGTCAGAAGGAAGGTGGCTGAGCACTGTGCAGGGAGCACACCAGCACCCCTCTGGCAGCCCCAGCCAGCAGGGCTCAGACCTTTGGATCAGGATCCAAGGAGCTGTCACATGAAAGTCTCATGCACACAGGGACCTACAGGATGGGACTGCCAGAAGCCTCCAGAGCACTAGTGCAGCGGGAGCAGAAGAATTAGAAGGATGTCTTGGGTTATTGAACCAAAAATATGTATTCTATTTCATCTGTTGAAAGCAGTTGGGGAAATGTTTTTTTCTTTATCTCTTGTTACTCTGGGGGAAGGGGGGCACATGCCTTCTGATAATGGCCCAGCTGTTAAAACTGGGCAGTGGCTGGGGCAGTGTTTCTTATCTCTTTCACCACCCATCCTCCCTCCAGGGGATATCTGCTGATAATGGCCCATTAAGGCTCACCAATGACATGACACATTCCATCATCCCATTGTGAGATGCTCCACTCAGTGGTGGGGGGTCCCCCAGTGTTCCTACCTAGATAAAAACGGAGACTCAGTAACACCAGGCATCCTGTTTTCCACTGGATCCCAGAGGAAGACTGGACCCATCTCACCTCCACTGGACTCTCTTTCCGCAGGATCATCTCTACTCCAACAGAACTGCATCGGTTCCTCCAGGAGGACTGCTTCCAAACACCCTGACCAGCAGGGTGTCAGGTCATATTCTTGACTCTGTCAGGGTTTCTAGGAATTTTTTTGTTTGTTTGCTTGTCTTTTTGTACTACTACATTTGTATTATTAATATTCCTAGTAAAAGAACTGTTATTCCTATTCCCAAATCTTTGCCTGAAAGCCCTTAATTGCAAAATTATAATAACTTGGAGGGAGGGGGGTTTACATTCTCCATTCTAAGGAAACTCCAACATTCCCTGGCAGATACCTGTCTTCTAAACCTAGACAAAGGAATGGAAAGAAGGAAGGAAGAAGCAGACAGGTTGAAATGGAAGAAAGAAACTGAAACAAATGTTGATAATATTAAAAAGCTAGTCTATATCTTGCCAACAAAATCATTAGTGTTTAAGTAGAAGCATCTTTCAACTAGAAATGGTCTGTATGTACTTTGTTTCTGAAATATACATCATCAGGCTACATTTGTGGTGGACAGAAAGCTTCAGTGCTCAGCTTTTGTTGAAACTATGTCAACTACAGCAGGAAAACCTCTTTTTCTAGCATTGCAATATTTGACATGACATTCCAAATGATATGCAAGACAATAGAACCAAAAGGGAGATACATTAATGTAGGTAAGTATTTTTTGCATTTTCTGTCCTGGTTTCAGCTGGGACAAAGTTAATTTTCTTCCCAGTAACTGGTACAGTGCTCTGTTTTAGATTTAGTATTTAGTAGAGTAATGTTGAAAACACACTGATGTTTCTAATTGTTGCTGAGGAATTTGCAGCACTCTACAGCTTCTTGTGCCCTGACAGTGAGAAGGCTGGAGAGGCACAATTTGGGAGGGGACAAAGCTTGGACAGCTGACCCCAATTGACCCAAGGGATATCCCATACCATATGGCATCATGCTCTGTATATGAACTGGGGGGCCACCACTCAGGAGCTGACTGGTACCAGTTGGTGGTGAGCTATCACATTTTGCAATACTTGATTTGTATATTCAAATTCTTTTATCATTATTATTATTATTTTCATCCTTTTCTGTCCCATTAAACTGTCTTTATCACAAGCCATGAGTCTGAGTCTTCCTACTCTCTCCCCCAGCCTGCTGGCAGGGGGGCAGTGACTGAGGGGCTGTGTGGTGCTTAGTTGCCAGCTGGGGGTAAACCACAGCAATTGGATGAACCTACTTAATGCCCATGGCATTATACTCTGTTCTTCCTCTCCTGTTGATATACACAAGCACCTAAGCATATGTCAGGTAGTCTGAAAACATTGCTGGCATTGAGAAGGGCAGAGTCCTTGACCCCTCATCTCTGGCTGAGCTGTAACGTAGGAATCCCTCAAACTCTGAATTGGAATCATGAGAGCATTTTCTCCCATTTGTTTATATTTTAAAAAATAGCAAAGGTATAGCCTGGTATTTCTTTGGCTCCATACCCATTTTCTTTTTCTGATTTCCACATAATATTGCCTATATTCCACAGTTCTGGTCGGATGAGAGTCATCTCTTATAATGACTAGTAGTTATTTTCTAGGGATTTCCACAACTGTATTTCTTAATATTTCCATAACCAAGATGGATGTTTCTAAGGGAATAACTACATGAGTGCTCACAGCTGTGTTCAAAACATTGTACAGTCAATGTCTGTTGTGAGTGCCTATTACACAACCAAAATTCAGTTCCAGACAGTGATGGGGCTGCATTTTAACAGATAATTTTAGTTCCTAGGCCTCTTAATGCTAATAAAAATTCTTGCTGTTGCAGGATTAGTCAATGGCAAAACCCATCTGGAAGATGATTTTTTTCTCCCACTGAAACTGTGGGTGGAGGTCTGGGTTTGCATCCTTACTCTCTAAACCATTCTTTATTCCTGGCCAAAGCAGAATTGGTTTGGATTGTGATCCTAAGCCTGTTTAAATAACCATTTAATAAGTGTTCTGGTTTTCTCATTATAGGAACAAATTTCAGATCTGATATTTGGGTGCCTCCATAGCTTTTTCCTAGGCTCTACATTATTATATTAGCTTGTGGCTCTAGTACTGAAAAGACTGTAATTTCATCCTCACATTTCAAAAGGTTAATCTCGTCTCATTAACAATAAGAGGTCACATCACGTGGCTAAAAAAAATAGTAACATACATCTGAATTTCCTACCCATGTGAGCAGTGGAAAAATGAACAGGAGTGGGAAGGAGTCATCACATCATGTACTAACTCATCTAAAACTGGATGCTTAAATTAGGTTCCTCCACCACGTGGAATCAGGACGAGTCATCTCTGTCACTGTTAGGAAAGCCAAGAGAGATTAGGCTCCTAATTTATTTATCAAAATATTTTATTGTATTTTATTATGTGTTAAGCACCTTATAAAGGTGCTGTGATTATCTTGCCTTCTTCCTAGCCTCTCAGTCTCTTAAACTGCTAACTTCCTGATCCTGCTGAACTTTCAGAAGTACACCAGAACCACTTCTCCTGAGCTCTAGAGCAACAGGAAACAACAAAGAAACTTGAAGAAAGTCAAACAAAAAAATGTTCATAAAAAAATTCCACAGATGAAGAGGAGGAGCTGCTAATGTGTGTCACAGCCACGATCGCTGCTGCTCTCACCTCACATGGGCTGTGAGAACTTAATGAGCAAAATTGTCCATGCACTTAATAAATACTTGGGCTGAAGGACTGAAGAAGGTCATGTTCAGAAGACCTAACTGCAGACAATTGATCATGATGGGGCTAACAAGGCGTATCTAGGAGGCAAAAGTGACTCCAGCAGAGCCATAGAGGCAGGGAAGGGCCACCAAGATTTTGGTCCTCACAAGTGGATGCCCAGCATCCCCTGTGGGGCTGTAAGGGCTCCACTGCTGCAACAGCTTTCCTGCCATTGGCTTCAGCAGCGTAGATGTTGCAGGATCCTTTAATCTGAGTCTAGCTAGATGAAAGCAGCTACACGTGTAACTAGCAATGTGGTAATGGCAGCTTTGATTACAGTGTAGGTATCTTCAAAAATAGATGATCTTGGGAATCAAGGTCAGGATATGATTATGAGAATTACAGGCTTTCCTAAAAGTGCTGAGGAAAACAAAAACGCAAACTGAAAAACTTATTGATTCTTCCATTTTAACCCTGATGACCAGCTACATCAAGCTGATCTGCCAGAAGCCATCCCAGACAAATCCACTACAAAAGAAACACGGAGGATCGGCAGCAGACATCAGAAACCTTCCCAGAGGAGAGGTAAGGAATGTAGAGCTGCCCTTGTCGCTTCTCCTTTGGTAAATGACTACTCAAAAACCCTAATTAAGTTTCCGTCTTTAAAATGTGATTTCCATTTGGTCCCTGAGGTTTAAAAATAGTGAAAAGATTTCAGCAATTGATGACACTCTCAGTTGTACTAAATTAGAGCGTAGAGGAGTTAGGAGTTGCTACTGGTGGTGTCACGTAGTAATGGTATCTCCTTTTCTTCTTGCCCTTGCACCAGGTTGCTGTTCCTCACCACCACGCTCCCAGGCAGCAGCCACATACCAGAAAGGCAAATCACTCCAGTGGTGTTTGGTGGTCAGAGTAAGTTTTTTATCAATTCTGAATTCATCTAGACCTTGAATCCCTTCATTCAGGCTTGCCCACAGGTCTGCACCTCCAATCTTTTCTCAGATAGGCAGGCTTGTGAAAAGAGTAAACAATTTTTCCTTTATGGGTGCTTTTGACAACAGCTTAACTTAACTGACCACTGTGGAAATTCTCTAGATTTGCACTGCTATGAACTAAACTGGGCTCAGGGGATCCATGTGTGTGGGTTATAGTCTCCTTAGTTGCCTGTGGGCAGCATTGTCCTCTGACTCAGAAATATCTTTGCCTTGAGAAAAAAAGAATATACACCAAAAAAAAATTATTGTTGTTCTTAATTCACAGACATGATCTTTTTAACATTGCCCTGAATTTGCTTTCACAAAATTTATTGGATAAATAGCAAAAAAGGCTATTAGTTGTTTCCACTGAAATACATGAGGGATAAACACATCTGTTATACTCCTATACAGTAATTGGGTGTGTTTTTGATTGAATAGTCCCTGATTCAAAAGCATCTCTTCTGTTCTTTATATGAAGGGAATAAAAACGTAGCTATGTGCTGTGTTTCTGGCACAGTTTCAGCTCTTCCACATTACTTAAATCGTGACCATATATTCCAGTTAGCTTAGGCTTCAGGCTTTAAAAGCTCAATGTGAGTAATGAAGGGAAAGCAATCTGATTAGCTGGTGGAGCTGACTAAAAGGCACCTTCATTACAAAGGAGCTTAAAAAAGGAATAAAACTACGTGAAATGGATTAAAGGTATAATAGTAATTACAGTATCAAACAGCATAACAAAGAAAAATATCTGCATTCAACTGATATTAATATTTAATGGATGGCACAGGCATGTCCATGGCTTTATATTCTTCTGTTTTAATGATCTATACCACAGCTTGAGGTCCTTTGTCTTGTCCCCTTCTACTGACATCAGCTGGAAGAGACAAAGATTAAAACAAGGGCAATTTCCACATGGTCATTGCTTGGCACAGTTTCTGCTTTGCTCAGCCATGAACTGAAGTTTAAAGGATGAGGCACTGTCACTGTCAGGCTGATTCTCCCCTCCTCTCCATCTTACCAGGGTTAACTCCTCATCCAGTCACCACGGAAACGCGTGGCTCCTTTGCCACCCCACAGCCTCATGTTGGGAACGGCACCATAATCTCATTAGGAGGTTGAATTTGCCGTTGAAGCTTGAATTCCCATAACAGGAGGGGAGTGGACTAATACAATTAAGCAAATTAGCGTTTTGAGCCACTGCATGATATCTGTCCAATACCATGAGCAAAGACTAGGTAGTTTTCTTCCTCTCCTAAAAAAAATAAGTCAACAAAACCAATTCTCCAGTCTTCTCCCCACATGATGTTCAGGGAAATACTGTAGTCCTCTCTCAGCTGTAAAGGTCTTTACAAATGGGAAGAAAATTGTTCACTTGACCAAAAACCTGAATTGTATGCCTTTCTTTTTCCCAGTGCTCAGATCCCAGTGGTTCTGCTTATTTTTATCAGTGTAATGTTTAGGCTTGTAAAGGTAAAGTAAATAAAACCAATACATTTTGGTTTGCTCTTTTCTTATGGTATGTGACAGTGGTTACCAGATCAGAACAAAACTCCTGTTTGATTTCAAATCTATTTTGATGTGAAGTGTTTCTTAAGTGCTATGAATAACTATTTTAAAATACACCAGATTTTCAAGAGATAATTCCAGCATATTCAGTAATTCTCTAGAAATGCAGATTAATAAATGCGTAAAGCAGCGCTTTTCTGCCTTTTGTTGTTGGGGTTTTGAGGCTAATCCAGTTCCCTCCTCCCTCCCTCGCCCTGCCAAGTAAACAAAGTCACAAATGCGGACTGTAGCAAGAATCAGGAACCATAAATCTTTGAATAATATCCTGGCACATGAGTTTCAAAGGCAGCCCATTTCTCTGAGAACCCAGGGGAGAGTGCGAGGGGGACAGGGAAAGAAGGGAGCAGTGGTACACTCTTGAGGATAATGCTGCAGTCTCCATCACAACATTTCTTCCTGGGGAGGTAGAAGTTGGAATGGCATGGGTAGGATCTGGGAGCCTCTTACGCATATCAATTACCAAGGAGGTTATGCCGCTGGCTGCTTGCCCTCTTCATCTTTGAATGAGAAAGGCAGGAATAACAAGTGCATTTTAGTAGATGTTATTGTGCTACCACTCATCTCCTCACAAACAAATCCCAGTCTGCCACCAGGCACTGCAGTCAGAAGGAATGGAAGCATGGGTTATTACTAAATAAGGGCATTGGCTATACACTCAACTTCATATAATACATGGTTCCTACCCTAAGCTGCTTACAAAATAGATGTATATTATGTAGGCAGTATACACAGTCCCAAAGGATAGTGTAATCTTAGCATTTTTTCTGAAAATGCGAGGGACTTCAAGACTGAGTCAGTGCTGAGAATATCTGTCACAAGCTTGAAAATAGAACGTAGTGTAGATAATGCTGCGGTTATTTGAAAAGCGTCACAAAGCCGAGTATTTCAGTGGCCACAAACTCCCAAAATGTCAGAGCTGAGCTGGTACTGAAGAGAAACTGATATACGCTGAAACAGAAAATACAGGACTGAGACTCACAAGCAAAATGAGCTCTGTGCTGTGATGGCAATAGGCAGAGAGTTTGGATTAAAGTATTTTGATATTTATGGTATCAGATCAGATAAGGACAAATTAAAAAAAATTCATGTATTTAAATATTGTTTTTCCTCCTGGTACCATTACAAAACAGAATCAGGGGTTGAATTACTTTCTTATGCGAGTTCTTATGTAACACTGTAAAATAGTCCTGTTTTGCCTATTTGGTTTTTCCCTTTTATCATGTTTGGATTTAAATGTAGCCCTAATCCTGAATATCCTGCTTTGAAAAGCTTAGATCTGTAATGTATTGTATGGTATTCTTTAAAAGGCTTTGCTCTTTGCTGTGTGGTAGCTTTGAATTAACAATATAGATTTCAATTCTTAACCTTATATTTGATATTTTTTCTTGGATTGTATTCTTCTTTAATACAATGCAAAATTTCAAATATGCATATTAATTGGTACATATTCTTGAAAGTTCTTCAGAGATAAACACCATAAATGATAAATGTGTCATCTGGAGGGGAGGAAAGGCAGAAAGAAAGAGAGAGAGTGAAGCCATATTTTGTATCTGTCATGAAAGGCTGTGTCTGCTGTTCCTGCAGTGAATGGGTGTTACTTGCTCTTGAGGTGAGGCAAGGAAACACTGCCAAGTACCCATGACTGGGTTTTCCTGGTCACCTTCTTTAATCCCATAGTGAGGTGGTGAATTCACTGAGCAGCTGTTATCTTTTACCCTCTCCTTCCCCATTCTCTTTTGAATGGCATATTTCCTGACACTATGATTTTCCATCACACAAAGGTTTCAACAGGTAGTTTACACAGCTCACCTCCACCACAGATCAGGCTTAAAAAATACACCAAAATGCAGCTCTGCAGCTGCATCTCTGCCTTGACCTACTGCCAGATTTAAACACAATGGTTTCAAACTCAGCAGGCCTCCGGCATCTTTCTTACCCTGATTATATTTTATGCTTGAAAAAAAGCATGAAGCACGGGTAGCCCCATGAAGATGGGAGGATAAGACCTTGAAAACTATGCTGTAGGCAACAAGGACTTGAAGAAAGGAGTAAAGTGGCCCAAAGAACAAAGGGGATTTTAATACTCTGAATGAGCAGGAGTTGGAAGAGAAGAGAAAGCAGGAGATAGATAAACAAAGGCAGGGACATGCTTCAGGGAAAGCATAGTAAAGGAAGAGAATCTATGCCAAAAATCAACCTCCCTTTTAATCTCTTTTTGTGTTTCATAAAGTCATATCAGCACAATGGTGTTCATCTAAACCACAGGATCCATTCATAATTTTTTCATCTCTTTGGGACTCTGTTAAAATAGTACATGGCTTTGCCTCCTGAGATAGTGAACTCTTGTCTTGAATGGAAAATCATGGTGTACAGAGCCCAAAAATAAAGCAAATAAAGGGAGCTTTAAAGTTACAAGATATGATAAACTTAAAAATAATCAGTGACAATTGCCAATTTAATAGGTATTACAAGTCCTTCTTGGCCTTCAGAGAAGAACAAGGATTTTATAAAAACAGATAAACATCTCTGGAATGTGGAGAAAACATATTAGTACAAGATCCCAAAAGAAACAAGAAGGCAACATTTTGTGTGGCATACAGAGGCACTGCCACATTCGAATGTATTGCTGTTGATAGCAGAAAGGATGAGTCAGGTGTGTATTCTTCATTCAGGTAATGGCTGTCATACCATAATGTTTTACATTATTGTTCACTGTTTATTGCTAAAGGGAATTGTCCCAGTTTTAATATCAGCACTTTGCCTGAATAAATCCCACATGCCTGTTTTTTGGGTAAGGTAATATTGATTCATGTAGAGCAGGTGACTAAGAGCAAAGAAGAATAGTGGGGAAAAAAAATGAAAATAATGAATCCTTAGTGTTCCTTTGCAGGAAAGGCTCTAGTTATGATGCAAATGATACAAAATTAATGTATTCATGAATTAAAAATGAGAGGTGGCACAAACATAAACTCATTGTTGTTGAAATGGAATTGCACTGCTGTGTTCCTCATGAATTGCCACGTTATGCTGAAATTCCTTGGAGCAAAGCTGCTCACCCTAACAGGGGTGAGAGGCTTCTGCACCACTGAACACAGAAAACAGAGAGACATCCTCATGCAAGAAAGGTCTGTGATGTGTGGGGTGGATTTGTCAGAGGGAGGCACAGCCAGCAGGTGTTGTACACATCCACAGTGTCTCAAGGAGCCTCCAGCAGTCCCTTCCTCCTCCCTACCCTTCATATTCTTCATCCACTTGGAAAGGGTGTGTGACAAGAGGAAGAGAGGAAGGTACAAGTCATTGTCAGGCTGCACTGAGATAGTTTTCTAAATATACTGTAACAGGAAATATATTCTAGACCTAGAGGTATTTTATTAATTGTTGGAAGGTAATTTTATCTGTAACCTTGCTTTTCTTTTTCTCCTCATCCATATTTTGTCTTCTTTTCCCCCAAACTTTCCACTTTGCTGTATGATGATAGATTTAAAGAATTCTGAGTGTGCATTATAACTTACAACCTGATGCTAGTTATCTGTAAGGTGTGCCAAAAGAGGCTCAGCACAGATCATAAAATGATGAAAGGTTAATCCAGTTCTCATCTCTGAGTCGTTCTCAGCACACAAAGCTACAATGCCCACTGGCTGGAGCTTCAGATAATGTTGACCAACACATTTCTTACTTTTAACCCACAGAGTAAATCCTTTTTAAAGCAATCTAAAGTTATGTTTTTAAATACTGAAATATTTCTTGACTGTCCTAATAAATAGAAAACATTAAATATGTTCCTGTGATAACCAGCTGATTATTTGGGGTCTACAAACTCTCTGAGCTTCTATTTTGACCTTCTATTATTTTCCTTCAAAATACGATTTTTCTCCCCCATTCTTTATTTACTCCTGTTGTTATTCTAAACTTTATTTTATACTTGTTAGCTGAGTTTTTTCTTATTGCTGATAACCTATGATGCAGAGTATGTGTTTTTCCTTATATTTTAAAAAATCCTGTAGAGTTCCCTCTCATAAAAAACTGGTGAAGAAAGGCTTGTCCATGTTCTGTGTCCTACTGTCACGTTTTCCACTCTAGTGTGCATTTCTTTTTCGTGTCAGTCAATTCAGCTAATTCTAAACTTTTGGAAACTTCTCTTTATCATATTCACATAAATATCTTCAGCATTTGTCAAACACATACAAAAGCTATATATGCTGAATGCATTTTAGAAAGAATTATTTGCTCATCTCTAGTTCCCAGTCTTGCATGGGTCTAAATTTAGTTTACCATAAATCTGTCTATTATGTAATTTCATTAAGGTTTTCCTAGAGTCTGTCAGAGTCTTTAGCCACCAGAATAGTATTTTGCTAACAAAATTTGGTAAATGAAGATGTTCCCTTTCTTTTCTAAACTGCTAATAAACAGGTTGACAATGTCAATTGTATTGTGGTTTTCCTTGACAAAAGGATTGAAAGTTTAATGATTAACAGCTTTCCATTTTTTCCAGTTACCCCTACATACTTTCCACATTGAAGCAAATTGTTAGCTCATTACAAGATGAACTGTCAAGAACCTCCAAAGTCAGATTTTATCAAAACTCTTGAGAAAATTTTTAACTAAATGGTTTATTGTGCACTTTATAAGTTCTTGATGGTTAGAGGACTGTTAAATTTTCTGTGGAAGTCTCAATGGCTTCATTTTATTATTTTTAATTAATGTCTGTGTTGCATCCAATGCTGAATCATCTTCTGCACTCACACAGAGCGGCAGCTGGTATGTGATTTCACTTCTGTGCTGACATCCCCTTTTGGAAGGCATATCTTCCTACTCTTTTTTTCCCTCTGGGCTCAATCTAGTCTTACCCAAGCAGTCACAAGCTGTGCTGCCATAGTGAGTGGATTTAGCTTTCTCCAGGGAAATGAGCAGCAGAGGCAGCACGTGCAGGGCTCCAGCCCGCACTCCTGGACCATTCCCATGGCCCAGCCACCTAGAGATGAGCAAACCACACAGCTCACCAGCCCCTCCCTGGGGATGGAGAACACTGGGGACAGAGAGCCAAGCCCACAGCAGCAGAGATGGGAGAAAAGGTGGAAAACCAAACCCAGGTCCCATCTCCTCTCAGCACAGGGCTGAAGGGCTGGGGTGAGATGTGAGCAACACTCCTGGGACACCCACTGCTGTGGCATTCCTCCAACAAATGCCTGTTCTTAACAAGGGTCAGGATAAAATTAATTCAGGAAATTGCAGCATCGGTGTCAGGACAGCAGTGTGAACTTGAAATCACTCCCAGACCAGGACACATATCCCATAAACCGAGGGGTTGGGTTATCTTTTCTTTAATGTAAAAAGATCTTCACATGACTATTGGATTAATTGTTGCACAGGTGAGGCACTTAAGTACATTTAACATCACAAGGCTGGTCAGCACTAGCACCATGCTGTCACCTCACAATTTTAAATAAAGATTAGCAGAGCTGTAATTTCATTGCCAGGCAAGAAGGTGACAAGGAGATATTTCCTCCCTCAGAAACCAGAGTACAGACTCTAAGCTTTTTGATGAGATAATTAGAAAATTTCCTTCTTCCTTGTTTTTCTTGCCCTGTCAAGACACTTCAACACCATTCAGGGCTCAACTCTACAACCTGAATTGCAGTAAATCAATTAGCTACCAGATTTTATCTTATTCTTTATAAAACACCAGCATTTCTGAAACTAAAAGATATAAAGAACTACTTTCATCTTGCCTGGAAAAAGAAAAGCCCTAAAGTGTTTTAAAGATACAACATGTCTAAGTTTTGAGCCTTTTTTGAAATTCTAATTATTCAGTGCTAAGGACACCTCTTGGATGGGCTACGAGTGTCTGCTGATCTGAAAATATTTTTCAGTGAATATTAACTCCCTGATTTAGTGAACATACTTATTGTTGAATCTTCTGTTACAGGTGAAGGGAAACACCATTCTCTGTTCTGCTACTGATAAGAAAGAAACTGTAATACGCTACAGGACAAGAAAGTAAGCAAAGCCGCTTCTTTGACTTCTGCTAGCGTATTTATTTAAACTCAAAAATTATAGTCAATGACTTATATACTGAAAGGACATAGAACCCCAAACATACCCCTAATACCATTCTGGGTGAGTTATATTGTGCTGAGATCATGCGTGTGTATTCTTCCTCGTTTCCCACAATCAATGGTCCATCTTCCAAACATTCCTCCAATAAATGGAAATCAGTTTTACTTGCTTATACTTCTCTTTTTGTCAGGATAATGCATTCCTGCTCATTGGCTCTGCTTCTTCTGGCCCTTTAATTTTGGTCCTTAAACATTGTTTGCATGTTCCTTAAAGATCACTGATTCCTCAACTCGTTGTAGAGCCTTCTCAGCTGAGTCTAAACTGGAGGAGCTGTGTGCTTGCCTCAAAGGTGCTGCATAACTGAGAGCTTGCATGTCACACGGGAGAGCAGCGACACGCCCCAAGTTTAGATGGGAGTGTTGGAGAGGAAATTCCATGTGGAAACACAGGAATTGAGAAGCAGACTTTGGCAATCAGCTTTTCTGAACCCTAACAGAACAGCAGATGCACTGAGGACAAAGGAACTCCTAAAACATCACAGTCAGAGTATTTGTAAGAAGCAATTGTTTGGGATTTTCAGAGGCAGGAAAAAAACTAAGGAGCAGCTGTCTCAAAAAACAGTCTTAAATAAAAAATGGCTTCAGCTTTGAAGGGAACTGGCACTAAAGCCAGAGGTCCTAAAGGTTTGGGATAAAATGGAGGTAGATTTATAGAAATTACTGAAAAGGGGTAAAACAAAAAATACAGTATGTCTGCCCGTGCATAGGAGGAGGAATTCAAGTGTAAATGAATGAAAATTTGGGGGTTAGTTTCTTCTGGGAGCAGTCTCCTTAGTCATGGTCAGAAAAAAATTGTTGAAGAGATGCTAAGGGTAGGAGGAAATAATACAGTGGGAATGAAGCACTGTGGAAAAATACTGACTCTAATTGCTAAATTTGGCACAGATATATCTAGGAAGTTAATCCTACTGAATGTTTGCTATATTGGGATATTGGTTACTTATCAGAGGTATGCGTGTGTGCAGAATTATATTTTCTGTAGCTTTCTTCAGCCAACTGTATCATTAGAAATGGATAATTTGTAATATTCTAAGACTGGTGTTTTGCTCAGTGTAAGGTGACACTTTCCTTGCAGGATATCCAAACTAATCACACTGCCAACCAACAGGCATCTTATTAGTCTGGTTCCTTGGCTTTTAAAATGTCTCATAATTCTGTGAAATATTTCTGGCATTGAGATTCTATCAAACTTTATCTTACAAACAGTGTATCCAGTAATGCATATCAATTTCATTAACCAGAAACTGTGGAAAGCATCCATATAACAAGTATATGACCCATCTTTCTTTTTCCTCACTGAACACCTGATAAATTAATGCTGCCTTTCTGTGCCAACTCCACACTGTCTGTGGAGGAAGACCCAAAACGAACTGTTTCTCTTCTGGTGCCTGTGATTAGAGACAGCCTTTGATTCTTGACTTATTTGGTCTCTCCCTGTTGCATCTCATCAAACACAAGTGATCCTTTGAAGGTTAGGGAGCTTGAAAATGAGTGGCACACGGTGGTGTGCTACAGACAATAGCAGATCCCAAGTACTTGTGCCTACAATGGGAAGTGGATGATAAATTTTTAAGTGTGCATATGGGTGTTTATTGACATCACAGGTGGTTTGTGAGGAGAAAAAGTAAAAATTTATTAATATTAAAAACCACATTTTTTTTGTTTAGTTCTAAAAGAGGCAGTAACTCTAACAGCAGGATATATGCCCTGTGGTACAATAGCATGATATAGAATTTTGGAGGTTATTTTCCCACTGGAAAGGACAGTTGGCTGTACTCTACAGAGATGGGACTATGGGTAACAGACCAAGTCAGTCCTCAGCGTGAACATTTGTGACTCTCAAGCAGGCACCAGACTGGAATAATTATGCCTTTGTGGTCCTGAACATAAAGAACTTTACATTCAGGCTCTTTGACATTTCCTTGGATATTGAAAGAGGAACGGTGCACACTTGGGAACATCCACCTATAACAGGGTTGTAGATTTCAGGCTGGGTAGCAGTGGCTAACCCAGAGCTGGAGGAACTGGGAGAGGAGGTAGCTCCATGTTTGGGAAGAGTAAGGATGGCTTCACCTATGGAAACCCCCTGCTGCTTGCAGAGTGGGGCACAAGCTTCTCCCCAGCAAGGGTGCAAGAGCCACGTTTGCTTCCCAATGTGAGCCTGATCCCAGGAGGTTTCTCACAAGCACACTCTGATACCAGTCAGCAAGCCCTGTCAGCCTCTTGGTATTTAAGGGGTTGGTCTTTAATCTCTGCAGTCTGAGGAAGCTTCTAAGTCAGACTTCTCACTTGCTGCCCTGACACATGGCCACTTCTGCAAGAGGTGAGGTGCTGCTCTTCTCTCATCTAACCTGATTGCCTCTGTGGTTTGTGTGGACCCCAAAAATCCCTTTAGAAAGCATTGCTGGTAACTGCACAATGCCCAGGGGCTCCATTGCTGGCTCCAAATGAGCAGACATGGACAAGGAAAAAGCTCTGGGCATCCATGGAGTTTTATGGCCAAAATTAAGTTTACCAATGGAGTTAGGAGACTGTGGGGTTGGCTAAATGGGTTTTGGTGGATCACAGTTTTGAATGCATGTGCCTAACATCTCCTTATGCTCTTGTTCTACTGCTAAAGTCCCTTACAGGAGCTAGTCATGCAATTATTTCCATTCCCTGATTGAGTTATGGCAATCAGTAATATCATTACTGTAGGACAGAAGCTCCAGTGAAGAACTGAGACCTTTAATAATCAGGTTTTATACAAATAAAGAGCAAGAAGTAACAATCTAGATATAACTCCTGGGAGCAGGAACAAAGATTTTAAAAAGGTCTTTAGGGCTTTGAATCCCTCAGGGAGAGAGAGCAGCTCAAGCAGAACTTGCCAAAAAAAAAAAAAAAAAAAAAAAAAAAAAAAAAAAAAAAGAAAAAAAAAAAAAGGAAAAAAAAGAAAAAAAAAAGAAGAAAAAAGGATTTGTTGATTTGTGAACTTGAAAATGTCACACATTTTTCTGTTGAAGCTATGCCTCATTGCTGTTGTTAACGTGTCACTGTAACACCTGCTGGCCCTGATTAGGATTCCTCTGGGATGGCATAATCACAGAGCACAATGTGGCCACAAAGAAATTACAGCTCATGATCTGCAACATATAAAGGGGGAATAATAATAGACTCGACTAGATTTATGCTGGGTTATCCATACATATGGCCTGTATGGATGCATTTGTGTATTCATTTACTATTTTGGTTTAGCACTGTAAACATCAGTGCTCCCTCATAACTGGGAGCCTTGGCCATTATGAGTTGGCTACTCTTATGGTGTCATTGAAGAAGATCTCAAATAGGGATTTGAAATAGGAGAAAATAACAGCTTAGACTTAGGCTACTGTAAGCTGGGCTGGCTGAGGGGCAAATTTACATTTAGATTGAGCCTCTTCACATCTTCTCTAAGTAATTGTAAACTCTCTTGTGCCTCAGCCGAAGAAAAGAATTTAGGCAGTCCTGCACTGCCAAAAACCGTCGTATACTTTGTAAGATGTGTGATAGCTAATCTAAGTAGTCAGGCTTAGCATCTACTTTTTGTAACTATTTGTGCAAATGCAGCTCAGTTATCAAATGTCAGCATTAATCAGACAAAGGATATCAGCATTGCCAAAATAAACATGTTGTAAAAGTGTTGTGTCTGATTATTTGTATTATTCAACCAACACCCAGATGTCCTATTATGTTAAGAGCTCCACAAGCATATAAGAAACCATTCCACCAGGAGGGAGTGCATGACTAATGTGCGATAAGAGAAAACAATTGGACATTACAAGCAAATAAAGAGAAAGGAGAATTAGGGGGGTCGTGGTAGTCTGTGACTGTGTGTTCTTGTAAGAACCAATAATGAGTTTTAAGTGAAGGAAAAAAAAATGTTTTGATATAAATAAATAAGTAATATGATACCAGTAGTTCTTACCAGGCATGTGCCTAGCCCTGTGGAGATTTCTGTGGTATGTACTTAGCTTTCATATTAGGGTCTTATCCTCATTCACGCCATGCCTATTTACACCATTCTCGTAGGGGTCTCCAATAGGCATTGCACGACAGCAGAGGACAGAGGAACACAGCCAAAATCCCACAGCTGGCCTCATACCACACAAATCTGCCATCTGCACCCAGCCAGGCACATGCCCAGGGAGGGCTACAGGGGCTGCATTTCTTTGTTATTAAATGCCTCATACTGCCAGCACAGCATAAAGGGATCCTGATGTGACTGATCATTCATCTCCCTCATTCGTGTTCTGCTGCAGCATGTTTTCAGAGCCCGACTTTGTCTGAGCATTAATGCGAATAAATCGCTTTATTAAGGGGCCTGGTTGAACTGGTGCTGCCTGGGACAGCGAACATTATGTTTCAAGGAGAAGAAGGTGCACAGGACACAAAGATACGCAGGGTTTACAGAGGTATCTAGTCTCCAGTCTCCTTTCCAATCTGAGGTCACCCTTCCTCGTCATGGGCTTTTCATTATTCTGAGTCCCTATTTGTCAAGGGCAGCTCCTCAGAAGTCAGGATGAGTTTTAGTCCTCTTTGCCTGCAGGAGCTTGTGGTCAGTGATGCACTACGATACAAAAGACATCTTAAACGTGAAACACTTAACAGTTGAAACAAAGTCTTTAGTGGGGAGAAAGAGATAAGTAAGATAGAAAAAAAATATATTTATTTGTGTATTTGCAATGTAAAATTTACGAGGTAACCACAGGAAACTGGGTTCTGTCAGGCACTTAAGTGCATCAGATTTATTCTCCCAGAAAATTCCCAGCCTTTTGTGAATGTGCTCCTTTTTTCACATCCCTAATTCTTTTCCCCTCCAGTGCAAAGAAGCCTGGCAGTGTCCCTCAGCTATTGTTTGTAGAAAAGTGGCTTATCTTGAGCCATACTTTTCCTTTCATTTTCTTTTTGAATTGAACCATTCTGTTCATGGGGCAAAGTCAAAACAGGGTACTCATAAATTATCACAGAGCAGTTCCCCTTTCATCACAGGCATAAACACTTTGCAAATCTAGTAGGTGAAGCTGGAATTCCCATCTATTCTTGGAATTTATAGCCAAAACCGAGTGAGAGTGGTGACATAGTAATGCAAAACAACCTTTCTGATATCTCCCATGTAGTGCAACACCTATAATATTTAGTGTTTCTGTAATAATTACTATTTCTCATTATTAAATACAGCACTTGCCATCTCTTTCATTCTCTTTCACATTCCCATAAAGGAGAATTCCTTGAACTGACAAAACAAACAAACAAATAAACAAACAACTAGTGGTACAACAGCTCCACAGGGAACACTAATAACATGTGATGCCCTGATAGAAATGCTATGTCATTAAAATATAGAAGCAGTTTGTATTTTATAAGCTATTTTTCCAGATCAGCTGAGCCACTTCATATACACTGCTTGTCTCATCCAAACAAGTAAATTACTGCTGTTTTACATGTAGAGAGAATAAGGGGACTTACACCTACGAGTGGGTGTGTTGTGTTTGACTCTCCTCGAAGTGGTTTCTATAATTTTCCAAGGACTTGGCCCAACGAAGTCCTGCCGGTAGCTCTAGTAGATGTACATACCGGCAGCAGCCAGTGCGATCTTTGCCACAATAGGTACTTTGCCGTGTGACCTGGAAGGCACATTAGGATGCGGGAACACAGCCGTCTGGCAGCGAGGCCAACGGGCAGAAAATAAAGAGCACCAAAAGAAGTGGAATTTTCAAGAGATTAAAAAAACCCACCCAACACGGCATGGCATCGCCGCTGGGTGCCCCGGAGCAGAGCTTTCATCGCCTGCCCACTTGCGGGAGGACCACACTGCCCTGTCGAGGAGTTCTGTTCCTCACCCGGGATGGGGAGGGACCTGGTCACCTCCTCCCCCTCCGCTGCCCCTCCAAGCCCCGGCTTAATCCGGGGGCTGGAGCCGCCCTCGTCCCCGGGCCCGCCGACATCCCGCCCATCACCGCTCTCCCGGCTGGCGCTGTCGTGGAGCTGCTCCCAATTCCTGGAGACCTGTAAACACAGCTCTGATTTGAATGTTAGTTCTTTTCACCTTTGCAGCCTTTACAAAGTAAGGACTACCTGTTGCATACTCATGCGGCAGCGCTATTCAGCAGGATAAATCAGTGTTTTCCTCGTTTACCGGGAGAAAGGACCCGGGGATGCCCGAGCGGTCGTGTCTCTTCCCCGGGCAACATCGCCTGGCCTCGGCCCCGGCTTGGCATTGCCAGAACCAGCTGCCTGGTCTCGCCTTGGCCACCGGCCCCGTGGTGCCCGGTGCCCTCAGGCTCCAGCAGACCTTGGGGCTTTTGCCTTTCGGGGTAATGCCTTGAGCCCAAATAAGCGGAGTGGGGGACCTGGAGCTCCGCAGGGGGCTGCCCACCCTCTCATCCTCCCCAAAATGTACGGGACTATCCTTCCCCGAGCGCGCTGCAGTCTCTGACGTCCAGACGTGAATGATCCGAGCCTCCCAAGGCTAAGCTAGAAGCTAACCACTTTCGTCTGACAGATAAGGCAGCCACCGCGGCTCCTTCAAGGTCCGCTGTGCACCAGCGGAAGAATCGGAAACATCCCGGCCGGTGCTGCTCTGCTCTCCTCCCCATTAAGGCTGCGCCTCTTTCCCACGCCTGAGCCTCTCCTCCCCTTCATTTGCTCTCCGAGTGCTTTGCAAACGTAAGGGCTGCAATTTCATATCCCCGTGCTCCGAAAGGACGGGTCCGTGCCTTTTGTAGTTCAGCCGGAGCCAGGAACTTGCCGATATCCTCACATACTCTGCTCTGCCTCTAGGTGAACCTGTATCTGCCTTGAGCAGAGAGATAATGCGGTGGCTGTTGTTTTGATGCTGCCAGTCTCTGGAGAGAGCGTTTCCATGAAGTCTTAGCTCGGGGGAAAGAAAACCAAAACAACCAAAACGGGCAACGCAATATAGCTCATGGCCGGGAAATCAAAATTTCTCCCTAAATGAGGCTTTCTGACAGAAAGAGGCTGGCAGAGGCGTCCCTATAATAAAGCGTGCGAGGAAAGTAGTTTGCCGGGCGGGAGGAGAGCAGCCTGGCTGGCTGACAGAGGGGGCGGATCCTGCGCACGGGCGGGCAGTGCCGAGTCGGAGCGGCCCCGGCAGCCACGGGGCTATTTCAGGAGCCGGGCGGAGGCGGCGGCTGGAGCTGGAGCAGTGATGGGGTTAGCGGCGCCGGTGGGCTGAGCGGGGGGCTTGCAAGCGGAGGCGAGGGCAGCGGGGAAGCGCGCCTTTGCCTCGGATTGAGGGAAAAAGGATCGGTTTTTTGGGCTGCACCACAACTTGGGCAGCATCAAGCTGAGCCAGGCGGAGAGGGGAGCGGGAAGGGAAGGGAAGGAGAAAGAGGAGGAGGAGACGGTTGCTACCGGGGGATTTGGGCTCGATTTATTGAAACAAATCAGTGCTCGGGAGAGAGCGGCGAGGAGGAGAAGGTGGGG
>VZUI01053012.1:43811-68674 GCA_013401135.1 Cettia cetti
TCGAGAAAGAAAAGTGTGAGGGCTGTGGCTGGGAGAAACAGAAGTGATGAGAGAGCGAGCAGGGAGGCTGGAGGAGGCTGCCCGTCCTGTCGCCGCGCCCCGCGGGGACCGCCGCTCCTGCCGCCGCCGGGCGGGCCCGGGGACGCGGCCGGGCAGGCGCTGCCGGTGGAGAGCCGGCCCTTCGCCAGCTATGGCAGCGCCCTGCACATCGCCCTGCCTCAGGCCCCCCGTGCCGGGCAGCTGCTCACCCTCCTCATCGACTACGAGGCGGGCGAGGGGCCCGGGGTGAGCGGTGGGACACCGGGGGACACCGGGCCCGGTGGGGCGTGGGAGGACACGGCGGGACACCGAGCCCGGGATGAGCAGGGTGGGACGAGGAAGTACCGAACCCTCAGGTGACCGGGTGGGTGGAAGGGACGCCGAGCCCCGTGGGACACGCAGGCTCACAAGGACCGGGAGGACACTGGGTGTAGACTGGGGGCTGCCAGACCCAGGGGGAGCTGGGGGTGGTCCAGGGGGACTCCAGGCCTGGGGTGGGCAGAGCAACTCAGGGTGAGGACCCCCTTCCCATCTGCCTACACAAGGAGTATCTGCGGTCGAGCTGCCCCACTCATTGAGGTCTTGATCCCGCCCTAGGTGTGCTGGCTGTCCCCTGAGCAGACGGCAGGGAAGCAGAAGCCCTACATGTACACGCAGGGTCAGGCTGTCCTCAACAGGTCCTTCTTCCCCTGCTTTGACACTCCCTCAGTCAAGTTCACCTACTCAGCCACAGTGAAGGTAAGTGGAGCCCCAGAAGCTGCCTTGGCTGTTCCCTCACAGCCACCTGGAGCAAAACCCTCCATGAGTGCAAAGTTTGCTGGGGAAGAAAGTCTAAATGAGGCCATGGAGATCATCCAAGGGCTGGAGCACCTCTGCTCTGGAGCCAGGCTGGGAGAGTTGGGCGTGGTCACCTGAAGAAGAGAAGGTTGTGAGGAGGCCTGAGAGTCCCTTTCAGTGTTTAAAGGGGCTTCAGGAGAGCTGGAGAGGGACTTGGCACAAGGGTCTGAAGTGCCAGGACAAGGGGAAATGGCTTCCACTGCCAGAGGACAGGGTTAGATGAGATATTGGGAAGGAATTCTTGGCTGTGAGCTTGGGGAGGCCTTGGCACGTGTGGCCCAGAGCAGCTGTGGCTGCCCCTCCCTGGAAGTGTCCAAGGCCACATTGGATAGGGCTTGGAGCAACCTGGGATAGTGGAAGGTGTCCTTACCCATGGCAGGGTGTGAGACAAGATGAGCTTTAATGTTGCTTCCAGCTTAAACTGTTCTGAGCTGTTGAGTCCCTTGCAGAGAAAGTGCCAAAGCACTGGGGCACAGTGAGCACACTGAGGACACTGCTTCAAAACCCATCTCCTCAGGCCCTAGCTGACTCATCTGTACTTGGGCTATTTTTCTCTTAAATGCCCTTTTGGATAAAGACAAGCAGCCCCAGGGTGCTCCTGCAGTGCAGGTGCCCAGGAGCAGGTGCATGCTCTGGCCTGGCTGTCCAGCCCAGAGCTCCTGACATTTGTAGCAGGAGGAGCTGAGTTTGGGGGAAAACAGCTGGAGGAGGGTGGTGGTGTTAGGCCATGCTGGGTCCTGGTGGCAGTTCTGAGGCTGCCAAACTTTTAGGAAGGAGCCGGTGCTGATCCCCAAAGATGGCACTAAATCCAGATTCCCTCCTTGTCTGTGTGTGGGCACATGGTAACACTGGCACTGGGCTGCCACAGCGTGCCGGCCTGCTTGTGGGCAAGGAGAACTGCTTGGGTGTGACACCATGCCAGTGCCAATGGCACGTGGTGGCATCAGCTGGTGATGCCAGGAGTCATTTATTTTGCTCTCCCAGGGCAGAGCCCCTCTGGTGCCACAGGGTGAGTGTGGGTTGGGGCTGTGCTGAGCTTTGGTGTGATGCTCTGCACCAAGGAAACCATATTACCTGTGCAGCACGGGACTCACCCCCTGTTTGGGACAGGGGACAATGAATCGGTCTCCCTGGGCACAGCCCAGGTGGGAGGATTGGCCATGGGTTCTGTGCTGGCTTGGGAACAGGAAAAATGAGTTGTTGTGCAAGAATTGGGAGGGGAGCCAGCAGCTGAGGGATCTGCATCCTCTGCCCTTCCACACCTGCAGCTCCAGCATTTTCTTATCTCCTGGTAGCTCCAGGAGCACCCGGGGCAGCTCCAGGTATCCTGGTATTGCAGGGATGCAGCTGGGATCCTGAGTAGGAGCTCGGAGTGTTCCTGTTCTGCTCCCCAAAGCCTGCAGTGCCCATGGTCCTGGCACCGTCAGGCTGGGGCACATTTGCAATCAGACACTGTGGTGTCCCAGCTGGCTTAGCTGGCCTCCCATTGTGAATGCTGTGCATCTAATGCATGGTTTCATCCACATATTCAGGTCCCTGAGGGCTTCACGGCTGTGATGAGTGCCACAAGCTGGGAGAAGCAGAAGGATAACACCTTTGTATTCAAGATGTCCCAGCCAATCCCCTCCTACCTGATCGCTCTGGTTGTTGGGGACATTGTGTCTGCTGATGTTGGCCCAAGGTAAGGGGCTCAGGAGGGCTCCAGAGCTGTGGGAGCTGCACAGTAAAGCTCCTGTGGCAGCCACCTCCTGCTTCTCCCTGCCCCACGGGGTTCTGGAGAGCAGAGATACTGGCCATAAACATGGCACAGTCAGTCCCTGTCTGTGTCACCGGACTGTGGGATGAGGGTCCTTCTTGAACTGGAGAGTGAGAAGGAGCCTTGATGTTGTGTCCCCTCACCTTCAGGAGGGTCCCTGGCTCTGCTTATGTCACTCTGCATGTGAACGAGGGCAGTGGATCCCCATGCATGGAGGATCCCACTTTTCCTCACAGCCTGGTGCTTTCTTGAGTTCTTGGCTGCCACAGCAGCCATATAAACACCCTTTGACATTCAGACAAGGAAAGAAATCATATCAATTTGCACTATTGGCCTCTTTAGATGATTTTATCAGCAGGGTTGTATTTTTCTTTGGAATAAACCTGTGCAATTTCTGTCTGATGAAGCAACAAGGTGAAAGTCCCCTCATGGTTAAACTCCCTCTTCTCTGCACTTGGCCAGGAGCCGTGTCTGGGCTGAGCCCTGCCTGATTGAGGCTGCCAAGAAGGAGTACGATGGGGTGATTGAAGAGTTCCTGGTGGTTGGAGAGAAACTCTTTGGACCTTATGTTTGGGGCAGGTATGGCTGGAAGGTTCCTAAAGGATCTGGTTCCCCAGGGACAGGGAGAGACTCTCCTTCTGTCCCCAGCCCCATCTTCAGGAGGAGTGGGGTCTGAGCCCAGCCTTCCCTGGCAGGTATGACATCCTGTTCATGCCGCCCTCCTTCCCCTTTGGTGGCATGGAGAACCCCTGCCTCACCTTCGTCACGCCTTGCCTGCTGGCCGGGGACCGCTCCTTGGTGGACGTCATCATCCACGAGATCTCCCACAGCTGGTTTGGAAACTTGGTCACCAATGCCACGTGGGGCGAGTTCTGGCTGAATGAGGGCTTCACCATGTACGCCCAGAGGCGCATCTCCACCGAGGTCTACGGTGCGTGCCTGGCTGTGGGGTGCTGAGCCCTGTGTGGGTCTGGGGTCTGTGCCCCACAGCTCAGCACGTCCCTCTGACTGCCAGTGGGGATGGAGCCTGGAACCTCCCAGAAGAGGTGAAGGGCAGCAGCTGCAAGGCATTGGGGGGTTCTGTAAACTGAAAAAGAGCAGATTTAGATATTGTGAGTTCAGGGAGGCCCTGGCACTGGTGGCCCAGAGAAGCTTTGGCTGCCCCTGGATCCCTGGAAGTGTCCCAGGCCAGGCTGGATGGGGCTTGGAGCCGCCTGGTCTAGTGTAAGGTGTCCTTGCCCATGGCAGAGGGTGGAACAAAATGATCTTCAATGTCCCTTCCAGGCCAAATCAGTCTCTGATTTCTGGTAGCCTTTGCTGAGATGGACAGTTCCCTGTAACCCCTGCTAGGAATGTGGGTACTGTGTCCTTGCCTCACCTTCCTCATCCTCCTGCAGCTCCCATGTGGGATACCAGCTGTACTGAGCTCCCCCCTGGACATACAGTCCTGTCCAGAAGCTCGTGTTCTCCCAGCACAATTGGCTGTATCCATACAAATTTAATTGGCTTGAAAAACCTCTCGCTGCCTGGGACTGGGTTACCCTGTGCCTCCTGCAGCTCTGCCATCCCAACTCCACGTGTGTCTGTTTCCTGCTCTCCCAGCTCATGCACTGATGCTGTTCCTTTCCCATCGCAGCGCCTGCTGTGCCCGCAGCGCACAGGGGTCTGGCCAGGCTCCCCGAATGCCTCCACTTGTCTCTGCCCAGGTTTGCCCTACACCTGCCTCGAGGCTGCCACGGGAAGGGCCCTTCTGCGCCAGCACATGGACGCCACAGGGGAGGAGCATCCGCTCAACAAGCTGCGGGTGGTGATCGAGCCAGGTCTGCGGGGTGTCCCTGGGCTGTGGGGGAGCACAACAGTGACAGATGCACTGCGGGGAGCCAGGCTGTTCTGGTGATGGGTGATGGAACCCAGGAGAGATGATGGCTGCAGGAGGGATGGGATAGCACAGATGGGGGAATCTTGATGCACTTGAGGGCTGTGTTGTTTTGCAGGTGGGCAGAGGATTTCTGAGGGTTTTGCCTTTTTCTAGGTGTCAATCCAGATGACACGTACAATGAAACACCCTATGAGAAGGGGTACTGCTTCGTTAGCTACTTGGCCCATCTTGTGGGTAACCAGAGCAAGTTTGATGCCTTCCTCCAGGTGGGTGTGAGCTGCAAAGTCATCCAAAATGCCACAGCAGGAGGCCAGGGCACAGCAGGACCCTTGGAAGGACAGGCTGAGAGGGTGGCTGGGGAGAGGAAGAAGAGGTGGGAAACGGGAATGTGAATGGGGGATAAGATGAAGGCAGAGCCTAGCCTCATGCTAGCAGCAGGTGCTGGGAATGTTGAGGAGTGTCCCTGGGGATGCAAAGGGCTGGGCAGTCCCTGTAGGGGGTTCCCCCATGAGGTGGAGCACACAGAAGGCTGGGCAGCACTGCTGGGGTCAGAGTGTCTGGCATCAGCCCCATCCGTCACCACAGGCCTACGTGAACCGGTTCAAGTTCCAGAGCATCACTGCAGATGACACCCTCGGGTTCTTCCTGGAGTACTTCCCAGAGCTGAAGGAGAAAGGCGTGGACTCCATCCCAGGTCAGCATGGCACCATCCTGGCCAGGGAACAGCCCGGGGGTGTCAGAGCTGCCCATGTCCCCCAGAGCCTTTGCACGTTGGTTTGTGTGTTTTACTGGAGATGCTGTTGCTGCCAGCCCAGCTCTGTTGGAGGAGGCACGGACAGCACTGGCCTGCTAGGGTCAGGCCCAGGCTTGGGCATGTGCTGGCTCAGCCTGGTTTTTTTTTTTCTTTCAAGCCCAGTCCCTGCCCTGCACTCGGTTGCTATTTCATGGGGTGTCCATGACTCAGCCTGGTGAGTCTGGTGAGCACTGGAATCAGGCCCAGCCAGCATTCTGGCTTGGCCCAGCTTTGCTGGAGATCCAGGCTTGGCAGGAGCTTTCCATGCTGGAGCCAGCTCATCCTGCTGGTGCTGCTGGGGCTGATACCCACAAGCACACCCTGCGCCTGTATATCCCTGTATGTCTGATGGCCTCACCCCCATTAGTTTGTGGTGGTTACTGTCCTCAGGCAGGCTTGGTGGCACTGGGAGAAGGCAGTGGGGGGTCTGGGCAGCAGTGCCTGGTGTGGGGTTCAGGAATCTGTTCCCAGCTCTCCCTCCTGCCTCACTGCAGGGTTTGAATTTGACCGCTGGCTGAACACGCCGGGCTGGCCACCCTACCTGCCTGACCTGTCACCAGGGCAGCAGCTGATGAGGCCAGCGGATGAGCTGGCAGAGCTCTGGGCAGCTGATGGCTTGAACATGGAGGCGATTGAAGCCGTGGACATCACAGGCTGGAGGACATACCAGCTGGTCTATTTCCTGGATCAGGTCCTGCAGAAATCCCCCCTGCCTGAAGGTGAGTGCCAGGGCACTCCCAGGGCTCTGGTGCCCACAGGAGACACAGGGTGATGTGCCCAAGTCCAGCCAGTTGGCTGGGGATGTGTGGGCACATCAGGGCACACACGGGTTTGTGGCCATCAGCCCCTCTCCAACTGCTCTGTGGGTCCTGGTTCTGGGGAAGCCTTGATTGGTGTGGTGGAGGATGGAGAGCCAGGGGAAGCATGTCCCTGGATTTATGGGGACATGTGCAGTCCTGCTGTCCCCAGGCTGGCTCTGCTTGGCTGTCATGTCCCCATGTCACCACAACTCCCCTTGCCCACTTTGCTGAGGAATCTCCCCCCACTTTGTGCTGGCACCCCGAGCCACCTGCACATGGCCCTGCAGGGCTGCCCAGCCTGGAAGGCCCAACATGGACACTGTCCTGCCCAGAGCCAGCCAGTGCTCGGGGTACCCCAGAGCTGGGAGTGGGGTTGCTTGGGCAGGTGTGAGGGCTGACCCAAGGCTGTGAAGATCCTAGAGAATTTGCAGCACAGCTGGGATGGACTCATGGGGTTCCTTGGGAGCAGGGGCTGGGAGCTGGGTCAGAGCCCTGTGTGGAATGGTGACCGCTCCGCTCTCACAGGCAACGTGAAAAGGCTGAGCAAGATGTACCCCAAGATCTCCAAGGCCCAGAACGCTGAGCTGCGGCTGCGCTGGTGCCAGATTGTCCTCAAGAACAACCTGGAGTCTGAGTACAGCAAAGTAAAGGACTTCCTGCACAGCCAGGTTTGTCCCTGGCCAGTGGTGGCAGTGCCCAGCAGAAGGCCAGTACGGAAAGAAGGGCACAGGGCGTTCAGTGCCAGGGAGTCGGGGGTTGGCTCTTGCTTTTGATAGTCCCACAGGATGGTTTGGTTTGGAAGGGACCTTAAAAGCTCGTCTTACTCCACCCCGTGCAGGGACACCTTCCACTAGACCAGGTTGCTCCAAGCCCCATCCAGCCTGGCCTTGGACACTTCCAAGGATGTGCCAGGGCCTCACCACCCTCACAGGGAAGAATTTCTTTTCAATATCCCACCTAACCCTGCCCTCTGGCAGTGGGAAGTCATTCCCCACTGTCCTGTCACTCCAAAGTCCCTCTCCAGCTCTCTTGGCACTGGAAGGGGCTCTAAGGTCCCCCTCGAGCCTTCTCTTCTCCAGGTGAACTCCCCCATCTCTCCCAGTGTGGTCCCAGAGCAGAGGGGCTCCAGCCCTCGGAGCAGCTCCATGGACTCCTTTGGACTGGCTCTGTCCATTTGTGTCTTGTGCTGGAGGCCCCAGAGCTGGATGCAGTGCTCCAGTGTTGGGGTCTTATGAGGGCAGAATTTCCCCCTCACCTTCTGCCCATGCTGCTGGGGATGAGCCTAGGACACAATTTGCTTTCCAGGCTGGGAGAGCACATGGCTAGGTCACACCAAATTTGTCACCCAGGTCCTTCTCTGAAGGACTGCTCTGCATCCCTCTAAACTTCCTGTCCTGACGCAGGTGCAGGACCCTGCATTTGACCTTGTTGCACTTCATGAACTTCTCAGGGTCCACTCCTTCTCCAAGGTCCAGGTGTTCTCCCCTCTCCAGGTGCTGCGGTGCCAAGGGCTGCCTATGACAACATTCCCCACCCTGTCCCATTTGCCATGTGCTCTGTGCTTCGCTGAGAGCAGGGCGGTGCAGGAGGCACCGTGCTGGAGATGGGGGAATAGGGGGCGTCACCCCTGGGGCCGGGGCGGAGTCGGGGCCGTAACTGCGCTGTGTCTCCGCAGGGCAAGCAGAAGTACACGCTGCCCCTGTACCGCGCCATGTGGGGCGGCTCCGAGGCAACCCGGGCCCTGGCCATGGAGACCTTCTCTGCTACAGCCCCCCAGCTCCACGTCAACGTCCAGAACTATGTCAAGAAGATCCTGGGTTTGGGGGAGGCTGAGGCCTGAGGCAGCCTGGGCTCTGCTCCCTCCGCCGGTGTTCATGCTGGCAGGACCTCAGGGCCTTCCTCTCACTGCACATTTCCTTATTAAAATGTGTCATTTTTTCTCAGTGTTCTTCTGTGGGCCATGGGCCACCTCAGAGTGACTCCCTGCTTCACTGCCAGCCCAGCTCTGGGCACTTGGAGTGCTGCTGGCTTCTCCTGGTGCTGGCACTGGAGGGATGGGCTTTGCCTTAGTGCCTGCTGGGCTGGAGCATCTCCTGGCCCTGATCCACACTGCTCCTTGTTAGGTTCCTGTCTAGCTGCTACAGGTCCCATGTGACAGTAGGAACAGTGGAAGCTGGTGCAATGTGGCAGAGCTGGGACTTCCTGGCTCCAGTGCCCTGAGCTGCTGCTCCAGAGGAGCTGGGGATTGCTTCTCCACCTTGCTTTTTGCTACCACGCTGGGGCTCACATTGGTTTGGAGGAAAGGAGTGCTCCTGCTCTCCTACCAGCAGTCCCAAGGGCTTTAAAGAGCCAGTGGGGCCTGCATGTGGCAGAGACTGTAGGAATAAGACAAAGCTGGACAGCCACAATGTTCCTTATTCCTTATCATATGACTGCACCAATTCCAGTACAAAACTGCCCAAGGCTGCAGAAACATCAGTAACCTGAGAGCCTGCTGGCCATGATAACAAGGTGGTGATAACAAGAACACCTAAACTGCCCTGGGGAGCTCACAGGTACCCCACCATCTGTGTGGCCCCTACACTACCTCCCATCTTGCAACCTCCTATGAAACTTGGGGGTGTCCTCTCAGGGGTGCATGGTCCTGACACTCTGCACAATAGCAGCCCAGAGTCAAATCTCAATAGGCTACACGTTTTCACACTAAATCTCTGACCCAGCACAGCAGAGACTGAGCCCAATCCCCCTCCAAAGCCAAGATCCCACAGTGCCCACTCAGAGGGTGTGGAGTTTGTGCATTTCCTCACAGGTGGGCTCAGGATTTAAAGAGGGCTGGTTATAGCTTGGTTGAAACCACCAACCTGTCCAGCCTGAGAGAATGAGGCTTCCCTGGGCAATGGGTGTCCTCTAGTGGAACAGCATTACTGGAAATAATAGACTATTGTTGTTACAAGTTGCAGTGTAGAACCTTTCTCCAGCTGCCAGTCTGGTTTCCCAGGGAACACAGAGCCTGTCAGTACAATTATCATGACCTCTGGTAAGAGACTCCCCTATCTATGAGGCATCTGGAAACAATCTCTCTGGTTTAAAAGGTGCCCTTGGCTCTCAGAAGTACCTGTCACCTCTGGTCTGACTCACCTGAGCAAGCCACCAGGGAGACAGATGGGGCAGTCTCTGGAGCACTTCTCTTGGATTAAATACATGACACGTTCTCCATTCACAGACTGCAGTACCCCTGCCACACTGGAACACGTGCAGGTGTGTCAGGTTGTGGGATGCTGATGAGGAGCTCACAGCTGCTGCTCCAGGAGCACTTCACTGAATGAAAATCATGGCTGCAAGGGTGGGAACGTGAGGGCTGGGAGCTGCATGTCTTGACAGGGATCCTGCACCACTCCAGCTTCAGACAAGCAGAGAGCAGCCCCAGCAGTTGAAGCAGGACAAGGTTTTGATTCCCAGCTTGTCACTCCCTCCCAGGGCAGCCCCAAGGTCTCTGGGCAGGGCTGGGACAGCTCCACCACCACACACTTTTACCAACACTGCATTTCTGGTGCTCTCCAACCAACACCATCCAGCTGTGAGGAGAGGTGAAGCTCCTCTCCTCTCCACTCTGCAGTGTGGAAAGCATCTAGCACAGAGCTGGGGGCTGCAAGGGGAGAGAACAGCAGCTGCTACTGCCCAGGCTGGGAAGGGCACTCTGCCTTCATTCACCTTCCTGCAAAGGCAAGGGCTAACAGAGACACTTCAATATAAAATTAGTAACAAGATGTAACACAGTTATTTTTAACAATGTGACCTTCATCAAGCACAACGTTTTTTGCTTAATTTTTTTCCAAAATGAAATCCAAGTCAATCATGAAATGCCGGAAGAAGATGTTAATTCTTTATTAATAAATAGATTTAGAAAGGCTTAGCAAGACGGGATTAATGGATTTGATGGTCAGAGAGGACTGCTGTCATCTTCCAGTCTGACCTGCAGCAGAGTATAGGTCTGGAATCCCATAGCCCACCAATCCAGGCAGTTGCACAGGGGCTTATCTGTTAATCCACACCATGGACTCCCTGAAAAGTCACTACATTCTGGTCCAAGGGCCAGTCTCCCTGTGAGCACCACGTGCTCTTGTTCCCAATTTTGTTCTGACTTCCCCTTACAGCCCTTGGGCTAGGTCAGCTGTAGCTCTTTAAATAGTATTCTTTAAATATTGTGTTTCAAAGGATTAGTGACTCTTACTCATGACTGCTTGATTTTACAGTATGAAAGTAATAATGGGCTTGATTATGAACTTAGTAACTCCCCAAACCATGTGGAATTAATTCATGCCTGCAATGATTTCAAGTCTACATTTGGCTAACAAATGTAAGGAAGTTCAAACGCTGCACAAATATACAAACCCAGTAAATCCAGAGAGCACAAAGGTACAAATCCAGTAAATCCAGAGAGAGCACCTCAGCTGTCCCTGCTCCTCCAGGGTTGCTGTACTGTGCAGACACTGAGCTACTCCATACATAACAGTAAACCAGAGCCAGCTCTAAAGTGCCAGTGTTTGTCAGGAACAAATGAGAAGGTGGATTACCAAGGCATGTCAAATGTCTGCGCTCAGCTCTGCACACTGCTTGTCTGAGATGTGGGTAGCTAAAGAATCTATGATGTCAAGGAGGAGGAGCTGACTGAGCGAGCGGAGATTTGGCAACTTGGAGACCTTCAAGGAAAACAAAACAGAAAAAACAGGAAGAAATTAAAAACCTCCCCAAATCACAGCTCACATATTACCTTTTTACCCCTGGCACCCCACAGCAAGTCCGGCTGGTCACGGATGGTGCAAGATCCCAGCGTGGGTCAGGGCTGCAGGAAACAGATAGTGGGGCTCCAGTTGGGGCTTACAACCAAACTCAGACTGCTGGGAGTGGAGAGCAGCAGGAATCTGCCCCCAGAGCTGTCCCTCTGTTGGTACTGACAGCCCCACTGCTACAAGACACTGACTGAGCACTCTCCTAAGAGCAATGCTGGGCACCAGCACAGCCTGAGCTCTGAGATCTGTGATTTTGCACTGAAAATGAGACTCGGGGCCTGATCTCTTTGCTCCTGTGCTCCTGAGGAAAAGCTCTTCTCAGTGTCTATGCTGGTTCTGCAGGCATTCTTCCTGCAGTCAAAGCAGGTCACTGGAGCACTTGCCAACAAAAACCTCCACATCAGATCGATGAGAATCTACAACAAACTGTATGCTTTTGGACTGTTCAGAAGCTCAACTGTTAGCAAAAAGGAGCTCTACACATTCCTTCCTTCTCAACCTCCTGGTAAGGATGTAGTAATCCCTGTCTAGAGGCACTAACACACACCCAGCCTCCAAGCAGACCGTGCCCAAACACTCACCCACCCACCTTACCTGAACTGACATTATCACCTCACTCTAGGGAGATGCGCTGGGATAAAGAATAAAGATATCCTGAGCAACCTTTGAAGGCCAGAAAGGAAATGGCTGAGGATGCTTTCAGAAAGAGCTCAGGATGTGCTTGTAGCAATATCCCCAGTCTAAGGATCTGCCAGGACTGGGAGTGAGAGAGACCCCCTTAGCACTGGTGGGATCCTGCCCCCACCCCAGGCACACACTGCAGAACAGATCAGGGTGTCACTACAAACGTCACAACAGCAGGTTTATTAGGGCTTTTGCACATCACTGACACACAAGAGCCTGAAAACACATTGCCCAAAGCAGTGAACCTCTGGGAAACAGCTCTTCGGTAATGCTCCTGCTGTGGGGAAAACTCCTTAACAAATCCAAATCCAGAACAGTGTTAAATAACGGGAAGAACAGAAGATCCCACAGCCACAGACCCAGCCTGCCTGAGCTCCAGTGACCCACCGGGCTTGTGCCCGAGAACAAATCCCCCTTAGAGGCCGTGGCTGGCCCAGGAGCAGAGCAGAGAGTGTCCGTGCCCAGCCACACTGAGTCACCCAGCCCAGGCCAAGAATCACACACTGAGGCCTCTCAGGCCTAGGGAAAACATTGCATAATTGAGATTTCTCTGTGCACATCTGCTTGACAGTCTTCCAGACACGTTTTGATGAACACTGTTCTACCAGTCAACAGTTTAAATATAAAACATTTCCCCACATCCTGGTGAGGAAGTACAGCTGAGGAATGCCCTCCAACTCCCATCACTGCCTCCCAGGGTTGCAATGTCCGTTTCACCCTGTAAGTTCTGGGGAGAGTCACACCTCTTTGTCTTCATGTGGCCTCCACTGGGAAGTGATACTGTGATATTTCAGCCCTCAGCGGCTGCAAGGCACTGACCCCAACCCCAGGGATGTCCTGTACCCTGCAGTGGGACCATTCCCCATTCCTGCTGAATTGGGCTGCTCCACAGGACTCCTGGGGCCAGAAGAAAACAGACACGATGAAGGCAGGGGCTCAACCTCACGCTGTGGACTCTCCTCTTTGGAGTGATTTCTGGATACTGGCTCCACTCCCAATGCTTTTTATGCAATTTCAGTTATTTCTGAATGTAAAATGCATCATGCTCCAGCAACTTGGGCATTTAATGAAGAGCCTGAACAACCGTCCTGTCTCCTCTCCGGACACTAATGGGACATAGTAGTGCTCTTCTTCCCCAGGAGGATTGTGAGTTTAAATATACAAAGGAGAGTGAGCTACTTGAATATTAACTAGGGAATTATTATCAGTATGTGTGTAGCATCCAGAAATCCCAATTCCTATGATTTATCTACCTATTTCAGCAATGCTAATGAGCTGAGCAATGAATTGATGACATGCTGGGGAACTCTCATGGAGGGACCACATCTCACAGGAACAATTAAATTACAATATCCTTATTCTCTCAAGTGAGGACAGGAATATCAGCACATAAGGCTCTTGACCTTTCCTGCCACTAATGCATAATCCCAACAAAACAGAACCATGGAATTTTTGAGATTGTAAAGGACCTCTAAGACCATGGAGTCCACCTGTTGAACATGGAAATCATATAGAGCTCAGCCAGGACATGGTAATTTGTTTTAGAGCACATGACAATAAAACATGTAGGACAGAGAATACTTCAAGGGAAGTAAGAGGAGCACACTGGTAAGTGCTAATGAGGAAGAGATCTGTGTTCTCAATATACAACAAACTTACTCTGCTATACAAACACCAACCCAACAAGGGCACAACACAAAATTAATAGTTGGAACAACTGGAAATGAAAGCAATTATGGGTAGCTTCTGCTTGGAAGGGCTTCACATTTCTAGACTAGCTTGTTCTAGTCTTTTATTTACTTTGGTGTGAGAAGTGTGCCTAGCAGTCCTGTCAGCAAGTGTCAGTAACATGCAGGCAGCTTTCAGCTGTCTCACATAAGGAAGAATTAAAGTGATTTCGATATGAACGTGTCTTTAACCAAGGCAGTGACAGAGGACAGCAGCTCTCAAAAGCCACAGAAAAGATGCAACCAACCTTGGTAAACTGGTGGACAATGATGTGCAGGCAGTGCCTCTTCATGTCCAGGGCCTGGGTCTTGTCAGCTGCCTCTAAAATCTAGAGCAGGAGTAAAAATGTGATTTCTGTTCTCCACAGCTCAGATGCACAAACCTGACCCAGAGCCAGTAACTCCTCTTAGCTAGAGAACATCTCCATTTTGCATTGCAAACGGAATATTTTCTGAACTATTCAAAAATAAGCCTTGGATTTAAAATGCGTGGAGTCCTCAAGAGATAATCAGCAGAAATTGCTTCTGCTTGTGCTGCAGAGGTTCAGGCTGCCTGCCTAAGAGCTGGCATTGGCTTTTTTACCACACAATATCTTTTATTAGCTCAAACTCCACTGCTAGACCCTGTCAGCATCACTGATAAAACACAACTAATGTCTGTTACCTGCAGACCACCATTTGCACTGGAACAAATGTCTGCCAAAAAGGGTTTACAGTTAAGTGCTGAGCACATGGTCATCTTAAAAAGACCTTTAGAAACACAGTTCTGTAACAGGGGATGAGAGCTCAGCAGGAGCCAGGTGAGCAGTACCTGTTGAACCCTACAGCACAGGAACAGAAGTCACACAGTACCAGGTAAGGAACAATGCTGCTGAAGGCTGGGCTCCCACATATGTAATCACACAGGGCCACTGCCACTGGGCAGTCCCAGTGACCTGGCACTGGGGGTACCCACTTGACCAGACCTCTTGGCTTTCCTCTAAGTGACTGAAGTGCTTGGGGACAATTACCTGGAGCACATTCTCCACTGTGACATTCATTTCCAGGTTCTGCTTACAGTAGGCCTGGAGCCTGTTGTTGGAAAAGCCGTAGTAGTACGGTGCTGCAAAGAGGTATCTGTTCATCCCATTGAGGAATAATCCAGAAAGTGAAGGTGAGAGCGCTGACAGCAAACAAATCCCTGTGAGGAGTTCAAGTGCAGAGCCTGCTGGTGCCCCCCCAACAGACCATCCTCTCAGTCTGTGCCAGGCAATCCAAAGCAAAAGGAAGATGACCTGCTGGACATGCACTCAGACAGATCCTCCAATTCCTTCAAATCTAAGGATACAGGGAGTCCTCAGGAGGCATATTCACTTCTCCATAGTAGATGTATCTAAGCATGGACTCAAACGCTTGCTTGCTGGGAACCATTTCACCTATAGAAATGTTCACTTGCCCATCTTCTGGCATAAAGGAACGGAACATGGCTTCAAAGTAACTGGAAAGGGAAATAAAACTGATATAACACATTCTGCAGACAGATGGTTTAACCCAGTATTGTTCGAAGGCTGCTATTCAGAACTGCAGCTTCCAAAGCAACAAATTCAGGTGACAACATGGGCAAAAACACTGCTCATTTATTTTTTCATGCATGTCTGTCAGTGAAAACTCCAAATATAATCCTCCTAATTACCATCAGAACTACCTGAAATTTGTCTGTTTCTTGAAAATTAGGACACATGGTGCTTTGCTTTTTCTCTAATTTGCATAAGACCCAGCAGAGAGCTTAAAGCATTATAAATTTCCTTGGTATCTACAGGCTGCCAATCATCAGGGCTGTTTTAAGTGCTGTGAAATGCTTCTGGTAAAATACCACAGTAACTAATACTGAATATTGTTACTGGGTCTGGAAAAAAATTGTGACAGTATTTGATACAGAAATGTTATGTGAACACTTAATGTTTGGTGGAACATAAGGTACAGGTCCACAGAACACACAAGTGAAGGACAAATCCACTTCACCTATGCCCTGAAGAGGGAGAACAGTCCCACCATCAGCAGGGTGGACTCCTTTCTCTGCATAAAGCATGGGAACACTCTAGTCTCTGTCATGCACCATTTTTTTCTTATGTTTATTCATAACCAGTCTAAAATATCAGAAAGTGAGAAAGAAATTCAAATTCCACATGATACAATAGGAATTGTTCTCTGTCAGAAGGCTCCTTCTGACCTCAGTGGACATCTATTGCTTTCCACTTCACTGAAACCACCTTATGTTTTTCACTCCTTTTCCCTTCCTGCGCTTTTACAGATGCTTTGTCTTGCAGTGCAGCTTCTCACACACCCTCTGCAGAATCTCTGCAGTTCTAATTTCTTCCTATTTTCCCTGCTGGGTACGAAATGGAAAAAAAAAATTAATCACTACTGCTTAAAGGCTTATTACACTCATTGAGCAAAGCTGCATCTTAACACTTCATGCAGATTTAAGTTCCTCCCTGCCTTCTAAACCAAGCCAGCTGAGCACACACTGCCCAGCCCCGCACTGTCCTTCACAAACACTCTTGGTACAGTGCTGGGAACAGGGCTCACCTGGAGCGAGCTGCCAGGATGGCTTTGTGGGCTGGCCGTGGATGCCCATCTAGGAGCAGGATGATATCACAGAATTCAGTCCCAGCTCCTTCCAGGTAAGCCTTCATATCCTGAATTAAAGATGTTCCTGAAATTAAACATAACGAAATAAAGACATTATAGTTCCAGGTGACCAGGTATTATCAAACGAATACATGGCCAAGTCAGAACTCCAGCCCCTCTTTCCTTTGGGACTCTCAGTGTGAATTTGAGTCAAGTCATTCCTCACACTCTTGGAGCAAAATGAGCTTCACCCTTCCCCACTCATTCCCTACTGCCCCTCCCAGAATCACACCTGTCAGCTCTGCTCTCTGCCACTGACACCAAACTCCAGCTGTGGCCACACTGACAGGTGCTCTCTACAGATATGAAAGCTGATTTTTCTCCTCCCTTTGCATTATTTCCAACCACAAGAAATATAAAATTTTGTGTCTTAATGAAAAATCTTTCCCAAATCAGCAAAAAAGGCTTTTTTTATTCAATATTTTAATCAACCTTTGTAAATACACAACTGAGAAATAGAGCACATCCAAGCCTGCTCCATATTCACTCATATTTTCAAAGTTAATCTTTCAGTTTTTAATGTTTGAGTCTCTCACACCATTCTGGATACAGAACTGGCTGTGCCACCTTCCCAGCCAGTGCACCTCTTCCCCATGGGACAAATGCCAGCCAAAGCCTTTCTACTTGACCTTCCAGGACTAGCTTCCTTCTCTTTCTCTTCAGCTCCTAATGATTTTTGTGCAGCATTCCACACCAACACTGCCAACATCTCTGAACTTTGTGGCCTTAGAAAATTTCACTATTACATTCCTTGTGTTGTATGTCAGGATGTTAAAATGTTGAGTAAGACTAGTCCCACATCAGCCCCTGAAGAATTCCACAATAAAACTGTAAATCACATCTTCCTCTTCTCCTCCCTATCTCCTGTTCCTTTCACACACACACACAGTGCCTTATTCACAAGATCCTCCTCCTTCCTGCTGCTCCTCCTTGGTGAACATCTTCAAGCAGGCTTTTTCCCAGCTCAGCTGTCACCCTTCAGCCACTTACAGTGACTGTCCATTACCTTTTTTTGGACCATTCTTTACAACCTTCTGCTCCTTCTCTAATCTCTCTGAACAGGATCAGGATGGTTTATTGCAAGAACACGATTATATTCCCCATGTACTTTGATGGGACACTGTTCTTACTGAAACTCATGGGAAAAGAACTGCTGTGCTCTGTCTCAGTCCAGGAGAGAGCTGGGAACTGGTAGGCTGCAGAGGGCTGCTTCCCAGACATTTCCCCAGGCTAAACAAACCATTAGCAAAGCCAAACCAGCACATGGAATTACTCCATAAAGCAGGAAGGTTACCAATGTCGAGTGGCTGGTCAGAGTGTGTTCGGACAGGGGGCTGCTGCTTCCTCCGGACAATCTCCACAATGAGGGATGAAGAAAGATGCTCAAACTCCTTCATCATTATGACTTGATTAAAATGGGATTCCTTCACCACAAAGTTCAGGCAATGTTCCTTAAAAATACACGAATGTTAATTCAAAATACTATGGTATATTGTTTGAAGTAATCTTACAGCATCCCATAAATGCTACATGTTGCATATGCCATTGGCCATCCTGTCCTTTGAACCTCCACATGGATCCTGTGGCTGGAACTGCCCAACAGTGAAATCTTTATCCTTACTAAATGACCGTTTAGGCTCCTACTTGAACAGGAAATTCAGAACAATTCTAAGCATCTAGAAAAAATTGACTAGAAATATTAACTAGGAAGAGATTAACTGCCCATTGAGCTGCTCTAAAGCTTTCTAAAACAGGAAATCTCTGGAGATACTGAAAGCTTCATGGAGATAAAGAAGATTGGTTGCTATCTCATAATAACTTTTAACATAATTAGATACCAAAAGTTAATTAAAAGGGTGAAGAGATCTTAACTCTTGATACTCTCCATTAAGGGTCCAAAGAGCTTACAGGATTCCTTTTGTGGGTTTTGCCTGAACCTTTTCCATGAACACAGCAAAACAGTTCTGGAAGGCTCTTGTGTGACAAACTTCTTACAATAATCAGTGTGGTGAAAAGGTGACAAATGAACCAGATCTAATGCTAAACAGTTAAGAGACAAAAAAAGGGCACTTCATTTCCCAGTACAAACCACGATTTCCCCTCAGGACACTTTTATAAGCAATAACTACAATCTACACCAGCTTACCATAAGGTGGGTACAAGTTCACCCAAAGAATCATTACTACCGTCTGTTTCTGACAGTTTATTTCACCTGGGATCCAAAGGTGTTTGGACTCACCTGTGAAACATTTTATATCATGACTGAGATGCCAGAAAGAGCAGCTTTCTACAGTGGACCACCCATGAGTACTAATGAGCACCTGAGCAGAGAGGATGCCAGATTGGGGTGGTCCTGCCCAACTGGAGCCATGTGCAAGAGCCCCTGTCACTCCAGAGGTAGCCAGGGCAGGTGGGGGCACCAGATGCACCAATGCTTTAGCTTCTGGGCAGTTGGTGCCATGCACCACAGGCTGGCATTTACACGCTTGCTGCTGGCCCTGCTGCTTCCTCCTGGAGGCCTTTCCTCTCCCAAATCCAGTGCACACACAGTGCCTGAGGAAGTGCTGGTGCATACTGATTTCTCCAGATTCACTGTGCTTGCAGCCACCAGTAATATGGTCACTGGTGTGCCCAGGCTGAACATCAGCAGCAGGTACTGCATGGTCCTGCTCTGACTCTGGGACTGGGGCAGGAGCTGCATCCCTGCAGGTTCAGCAGAACTGGCTCTGGGCACTGCTCTGGGATCAGCACAGCCAGCACCTCTTGGGCTGCAGCCAATGGTCAACTCCACCCTGATTATTACCAAACACCCCAAAGCCTCTCACCCACCACAGAGACAGAAAATCACTGGCACATTTCGTTTTTCACCGCAAAGGCCTGAGAACAGAGTTTAGTTTTTCCATCTAGAAAATGAAAGAATCTGCAGTGTCAGTATATAACACAGCAAGACCAGGAAATGCACTGGTTCCATCTTGCTGCGGCAAGAGTGAACTGATGAAGAGCCAAAGTCACTCTGCCCTTGACATTCTACAAAGCAGACATGCAAAAATACTGAGCATATATTGAAAAAGGCCTACATAATATCACAAGCCACTGCAGGACAACCCATGCTAAATATACTCAAATGACTAATTAAAGGAATGATGAATTTGCAAAAGCTGATACCTTTGGCCAAATGTTAATTACATAAATTTTATTTCTAAAAATTTCTTATCAGTTACTTTATATGCAGAATGTGATTACCTTTAGCTGATCCAGCTGAAGCTTGTTAGCATTCTCACAGACAATGAGCACATTCTGCAGATCTACAGATGCTTCGATATACTGAAGGCAGAGCTGTTCCAGCCGAGAGAGCTTGAAGTTTAAGGCCAGTTTGTACACATCCATAATGAGTAACACATCCTGCACGTGACCTGAAATTGCAAGAGGGAAAACTGTTGGAGAGCTCACAGAACAAAGAGAGAAACCCTTGTAAAAGTATTTTTCATATCAACCGGAGCAATCGGAATAGTAGAACAGGCAGTGGCTGGAATATTTTTATAGAGAAAAAATTCCATTCCTGGTAAGATAAAATGTGAATCAGTACTAGAAGAGGAGGTTCAAATTTGAAGCATGCAAAAGCCAACCCAAAGTATTTTTTAGACAAAGATTTTGTGACAATCTGGATCACAATTTTTTTAAACCCTCCAAAGAAAGCAAAGTCTCTAAAATCCCTGACAAGCTCTGGAGTTTGCAGCCCAATTTCTCACAGTGTCCAGCTGCCAACAGCTCTGCTGGAGTCCTTGAGTTTTACACAGTATTAACCATCAGCTCCCTGCTTCTGACAGACCCTTATGAAGGTACTCTGTGCTTTCACTCTGCTTCAGCCTGCACAGACCCACAGCTGGTCTACAAGGGCTGAAGTGAGAGAGGGCCAGAGGAGACCCTTGTAGGCCACTGCAATGGGGCTACTGGGACACCAACTCAAGGAATAATCCCCCATGGCCTTTGCTTTCCTCACAGGAGATCTCTGCCCATCTGCTCTAACTGCTTTTTAATAGAGAAAAGCCCTCTCGCATGTCACGTGCCTTCCCTGTGTCTAATTGGAAAATCCCTTTTGATGAGTATGCCCAATTCCATTAGCTCAGCCTCTGGGTGGCTCCCCAGGGTCCTGCTCTCTGAACTGAGAGGAGCTACCAGGAATACAAATGGGCAGGGCAGGGCCCATGGAGGATCCCAGCAGAAGGGGGAGCACCAGAGAGAACCTCTCAGGGGCTGGGGAAGAGGGGCAGGCTGCCTGGGAAGCCTGGAACAATGGGAAAAGCTGAGGGGTCCAAGCCTTCCCTTGGCCTGACCCTTCCCAAGGGGATGGTACTGAGGATCAGTGAATGTCTGGGAGTGTGATCTGACAATGCTGGCAATGTCAGCAGAATCCAGGGAGCAGTTCCCTCAGCTCCAGTCAATGGGAGCATTCTCAGACAGGCCTCCTCACAGGGAAAGCCTTGGCACAAATGGACACATATCACTTTTTTTCCTGAGAATTATCTTTGCAGAAAGGGACAAACTTGGAGTGAAGCTGAAGCAAAGATTGGTGCTGTGACAGCTGTACCTCACTGAACTTCACTGTGCCCCATGGCTGCAGCTTCCCTAGCCCCAGCAGCTGGAGTTCCTTGCTGTATCCAGACTCACTCACACAGCCAGGAGCTGGATTCCCTGTGTGGGAGCTGTAAGTTCTCTGGCTATTACTTCCCCAACCACAAGTGTTTTTAACTCACAGAACTTTAATGAATGCATAAAACAGATTTTTCTTTTCTTGAGGCATTCCTTCAGGTTAGGTTTTTAACAGGTGATAAATACTGGCCTGAACACCTTTCTGTGTGGGCTCAGTTTAAAATGAATCAAAACAATATCAGAAAAATGAAATAAATCTAGCCAGGATAAGATACACTGTTCTTCCAAGCAGGATGCTGTGATGTTCAAAATACCACAATATTTTTGTTTGTTTGGGTTATTTACACCTTTTGGAATGATCAAGAACTTGCTCTTCCTTGATATTTGAAAAGAATTAGGGAAAAAAAAAAGCATGGTTAGTGTGTTCTGATAAAAATCTACTTTTTGTTTAATCTCAGGTTAGTTATTAAGTGCTCAGAACAGGACTGATCACCTGCAAATGCTGGATCCTGCTGTTTCCAAACATGTTTGCCCCCCTCCCCAGTGCCAGTGTAATTTCACCCTGCTGCCCTACCTTTGCGGGGATACTTTATCTTATCTGTGTACAGGAACTGCATGAGCACCTCAAAGGGCTGGGCCTCAGCCTCTCGGATGGGCACTTCCAACAGTGGCTGCAGTCGGCACAGCTTGACATTCCCACCAATCCCATCCTTCTGGCATGTGGTGTGTCCCTCCTCTTCAATGTCTTGCTTTGATTTCTAATGAAACAGAAAAACCACCCAAACATGGCACAAGCCTGTGCCAGTTCACACAAGTTACTACTGAACCAGAGGATCCTTCTCCTTCCTCTACATTCTTCAAGACCCAGGATCTCTTTAGCTTCAGGATTATCTTTAAGTTAACAAGAATTTCACATGTCTTAGACTTACTGTTCCATATCCTGGGACACACCTGGATGAGAACACAAGGAAGCTCCTGGATACAGGTCAGAAGCAGGACATCAGAACAAGGGAGGAATGAACTGCACTGAACTCACATTCCTGCCCACAGCAGGAACACCCTCACTCTGTGAAGGAGGGACAGGTGGGACCAGATTCCACAAATGCTGCCTTGCAAAGGCAGAGCACAAAGTGCTGCACAGAAGTATTTTAAAGAACTCTACTACTTCAAGTTTCACTTTGACAGCCTTTCTAGTGGCAAAACATTTAACTGGGGGGCAGTGAGGCATCCACACCTTACTGCAGATTGTGTGCTACCACCTCCCCACAATCCATTATATGTTTGCTGCTGAAAAGCTGGAAGTAGTCAAAATTAATAGGCAATGATCAGAGGCAACAGAATTTTATCTCAGGAAAAAGTAAAAAATTACAACGGTTAAGAGAACAGATGCAGCTGAAACCCCTAGCATTGCCTTTCTTCCCTCTAAAGTGTCTGATCTTGTGGGCCATCCCCATGACACAGCTCTTACTCCCCCACAGGGAAGGGTACACACACCTCTCTGGGGCATTCCACAAGATTAGACTTCAGACAGCTATGAGAGCTTCCAAGAACCACACTGTCAAATCCAGATAACTGGATTAACTCTGGCTCCTCCATGTTACACTCCTGATACATATCCAGTAGCCTTTGTTAATACTAATGATCCTCTTTATTTTACTTGCTCAAGAGCACCCTAGCATCAGACACTGCTCCCGTCCTCCAGCTGTCTTAGCAGATATTACTTTTCTCCTGACAACCTTACTCCCAAACCTAGGCAGAATAAGCCTTACCTTGCTACATGGCTACTTTTCCAAAATACTCACCTGTTTCACCCTCTCCCTGGCCTGCATGATTTTCTTTTTCAGCCACTTGCAGCGAGCTGTGACGATAGCAGTGTGCCCTCGGACTCGCTCCTCCTTCTGCCAAAAGCAAAGGTAGAAATCACATTCAACTTTTATCCCCAAACCACACGGTCAGGGCAGATGGCAGAAGTCATAGAAACCTGGGCTGAACCCCAGGTTACAACACATTTCAAGTTAGAGTCAAAGGCAGCCTTACATCTGCTCTGCACATACGGATGAAATTCAACACCTATCTTCTCAAAGGCTATTGGCAAGCACCATTTGGGAAAGAGCCTGTGTCACATTCACAGAGTGGAAGCAGCTGTGTCACATATAGTGCTTTTTATTCTTGCAGCTGATTTTCTGTTTAATATTCCCTTTTCAAAATAACAGTAAGGTTTTTGCTATTGTTTGCCATAATTTATTTTATCTGTTGTTGAGGATCTCTTTTCTGAGCTTTGCAAAGCTCATTCTAACTTTATCTTTTTGCAAAAGTAATGCAAGTAAGTTCAAATTACTCATGTTTATTTTCAAAAACCCTGTTCTCTGTTAAATTTTTTAACTGTTTTCATTACTAGAGAACAATTCCCCTGTACTGCTTTTACTCATTCTCTTTTATTTCACTAATTAATAATGGCTCTTGAAATGATAATGGGCTTGCAAAACACTGACCTGCCTTCCTAGGAGGCAACTGGGACATGGGAGTATAGAGGTGGTGGGTAAATTTTCATATTGCAACTCTACATGAAGTGCTTCGATAAATTCAGGTTAAGTCAGTGACCCACAGATCTTCTCAGTTTAGAAGTTTTTTCCCCACTGCAGCTTTAAAAATTTATCTGGATTAGTGAAATTTACTAAACCAGGCAGACAGTTCACCAGTGATTCATTCCCAGGGTCTCTGGCACAACCACTGCACAGTTTGCTTTTTTTCCCAGCAAACACCACACACACACTAACACCCCCATTGGCACTTCCCCAATGAATTCTACTCACCTCTCCCAAAACAAACTCCAAGTCACTGAACTGTCTGTTTTCCCACAGCCTTCCATAGTCTTCATGGAGAGTGCATTTAGGGTAACAAGAAAACTAAAAAAATAAAACCCCACAGAACACAGAATTAATTTCAGTGGCTATATAAACTTCCAATCTCAAATCACTCTGAAGCAGAAGAGCCTGAGGTCAGATCTCCTCAGGGTCTGCAGCTTCCTCACTCGGGGCAGTGGAGGGACAGCTTCAATCTCCGCTCGCTGTGAGCAGGGACAAGACCCAAGGAAGGGCTGGAGCTGTGCCAGGGAGGGTGAGCCTGGATATCAAGGAAAGGTTCTTCCCCCAGAGGGTGCTGGGCACTGCCCAGGCTCCCCAGGGAATAGGCACAGCCCCGAGGCTGCCAGAGCCCCAGGAGGGTTTGGACAATGCTCCCAGGGATGCACAGGGTGGGATTGTTGGGGTGTCTGTGCAGAGCCAGAAGTTGGATTGGATGGTCCTTGTGGGTTCCTTCCAGCTCAGGATACTCCTTATTCTATGATTCTATAAGCAAATGCCAAGGTTACATCTACTATCACTGAATTTTCTTATGAACTCGGCCTCAGTGTAGCACATAAAGTAGAAGGTCACAAGCAAACCAAACACTTGGAAGGGCTTCCCCCACGGTGAGGGTAAGGACAGATAACACAGCATAACATAGAAGAATTGTGTCTCATCACAAATTCCAGACATGAGGATTCAGAGGTTGGGAGTCTCACTGCTTTCAGGACTTGTCTGAGGGTGCAATGCAATAAAAATAAACTTGAGTGTACATGGGATTTAATCTAGTGTGAGTATCCTGAATTCAAAATTTTCAATTCCCACAGTTCTGTGGGATGGGAGTGGGAGAGCTGCATGGAGATAAAACCACAAAACAAAACATTCTGCCCCAGAGCCATGAACAGGACAGCACATGAAGAGGAACAGCCAGTTTTAATGAAATAGCATGGCAAATCCCGTCTGCTACACTTTCCAATAATTTGTCAAAGTTGTCGTGATCTCTATAGGACTTCAGAAGGCACTAGACGGTGTCTTGGGTGATGGAACCAAAAAATATGTATTCTATTTCATCTGTTGAAAGCAGTTGGGGAAATGTTTTTGTTTTTTTTCTTTATCTCTTGTAACTGCAGGGGGAGGGGGGCAGATGCTTTCTGATAATGGCCCAGCTGTTAAAACCAGGTGGGGCAGTGCTTCTTATCTCTTTCACCACCATCCTCCCTCCATGGGGATATCTGCTGATAATGGCCCATTAAGGCTCACCAATCACATGACACATTCCATCATCCCAGTGTGAGATGCTCCACCCAGTGTTGGGGGGAGCCCAGACTTCCTACCTGGATAAAAGGGAGCCTGAAACCCCCAGAGGGTCAGTCCTACACTGGATTCCTCAGAGGA